>JAJAGP010003210.1:0-80796 GCA_025084515.1 Ancistrus triradiatus
GCACAACACTCAGAGCGCGAGCGAGCGTTATGTGTGTGCGTGGGAAAGCTCTCTGTGCAAAGACGCTGGCTGTGTGTGTGTGTGGGGGGGAGCAGCACGGTGAGCACACGCCTACCACGCGCTGAGTGTGACAGAGACGCTGTGTGTGTGCCTGTTGCGCTCTGTGTGTGTGGCGAGCGACTGCGCATGTGCCAGGGGGTTCAGCGAGCCAGGCGCAATCGGCGCGTCTCTAGGACGCAAAGCACGCGTTCTAAAGCCCAGGGGAAGAAAGGCTATACTTAGCCCGGGGTGCGGTGAGCACCGGATAACGCCGGAGACAACAGGACCCGCGACAGGAGCTTACCAAGGTCCCAGGGGAACGGAAGCGGAAGATGGCCGCGGGCATCTCGGGCTGCAGAGAGACGGAGGTTAGTGGCGTTACCCCAACTCTCCCTAACCTAACCGGCTACGGCCCTAGCAGTTACCTCAAGGCTATTGCCTTTACCACATCCCGCCTCCTGTGCGACACGGGATTACCACTATCCTTAACCGTTAGCAAAAGGATAACGCCAGACGAAAGGCTCTCAAAAAGTCGCGTGGGTAGCGAGACAGTGCGCCGAAGGCCGGCATTAGGAAGCTCATTTTATAGGGGGCCGGCCGCGGCGTTTAGCGGTCCCGCGGCGACCCCTAGGGGCGGGAATGCGCCCCCTGATACTATAGGGTTCAAATCTAGACCTGTTCTCAAAATGCTTGTTTGCAGTGTGAGGAGTTTTATTTTTGCAGTGTTAAAATTATGATTAACATTTTTAAATATTTGTTGAAATAACAGGTTCAGTCATAGACTATAATACAGATAAGCTATGCTATTACAAAACCTTTAAGCTGTGTATGTGACTGTCTTACAAAAATGTGACCACAATCCATTTGCTTTCATTTCTTTTGTTGTTGTCGTATTTACGTGTGTGCATGTGTACAGGCGAGATCTTGTCTGACAAACATATTATTTGTGGCATAATACCCTGAGATAAAGATCTCAAATGCATGCATGTTCAAGATATGTATCTTTGTCTACAACTGAAAGTCAAAAGACAGACAGCCTGGGCCACATTTTTACTGGCAGTATCATCATGATTTTTGATTATCTGTAGCAATGATGCATCCATCTTGTTTAGCTCCCCCTGCCTTCTCTTTCCTACTCAGCAGTTGGGGCTGTAGCCACCTGGCGGTCTATCCTCTATATATATATATAAACTTGAATAGGTAAATGTTAAATAGCCAAAGTGTAGACTGCGTCCTTCGAAGGATGCAGCCCCTGAAATGTCAGCCTATGGTTTGTCCTTGGCTCCTGTCTGCTCTCGTCCTTCATGCTGGTTTGTCTCCTTCGTGTTGGCTTGTTTGTGTTAGTTAATATGTTCACTGTAAATAAACCTGTAGCACTTGTATGTACAGTCACCTCCCTTGTCCTTCCTTGCCAAGAGCGTGATATTATCAGTTTCAATCTTCATGTCTTTGGCTACAGGAGTAAGCATTTGATTAAAAACATGCTATGCTTTGCACTGGAGAATAGTAGTCCTTATTGTCTTTTTGATGCATAACATTATGTTACTTGATTACAAAAACCATTTGGCACATATCATGGTCAATGAGAGCTAGATGTACTAGCATCTCTTGGAAATGTTAAAATTTTTCCACTGATTGAGGAAAGAAAAGAGAAAACTTGCATGCTGTGTATGAAACTACAATGTGAGTATTGTGTGTTGGGGTTAGTGAACTGCTGTGTTTATTCAAATACATTTCCTGGGAATCTAATAATATATGTCATGCTTGCAGTGTCTCAGTCGGCCTATGCCACACCATCTGTGGACTCTGTGTGTAGGATTTTGTTCTCATAAAAGAATGCCATTTAAGCCAGCATCTTTCAGCATGTAACACTGGCACTCATTCAGTGTGATCTTGATCTTCCTCATTTATTTGTTGAGGAAAATGATCCCTTATTACATATTTCTGAGTTGTATAGTATGTGAACCTCTAGGATTAGCAGTATATTCTCTAATCTCCTCTTATGTGGATGTGGTTCACATTCAGTCACAAGACAATGAGTAAGGACAGCTCACCTGAACCTACCTGACCGGTAGGGGTATATATAACAATAGGGGGTGGGGTGGCTCAGTGTGTATGGCTCAGAGAAGAAAAGCGTGGTCACTAAGGTGTTCTTAATTCCCTTCTAATTCCTCTGAACACTCTGTAGTTTCCCCTCCATTTACGTAACACACCTAAGCCAAAGAAATGTGAACAGCTCAAACCTGACTCACCTAGAATGTGCTGATTTTATCGCTCAGTTCTCCTTACTAAATACAGAACCAATTCAAATTCAAAGTCACATTTATTTCTGTAGCACTTTTTACAACAGAAAATTGTCTCAAAGCAGCTTTAGAAATATCTAGATCCACAACCTCAACTGTGCAAGGAAAGACTCTCTAAACGTGATGAAAAAGAAACAAAAAAAAGGGAACTAACCTTCCTGGACAGCATAGATTTTATATGCAAGAAATAAACTAAATTACCCCTATAAATGAAAAAAATTTTTAATAATAGTTTAAATACGCAGAAGCTAAATAGAGGACATATTTAAAGAAAATATAATACATATAATATAATCTACTAAAATGTAAACTATAATAAATTAAAGAGAATGCAGTATTATGAAAAATATAATAAAATCTAAAACTATAGAGGATAATACAACATTATATATAATACATGTTTTAAAATAGGGAATATGAGTGAGTCTGTTGGCATGATTTAGGTCAGCAAACAGAGCGTTTACTGCAGTAATTAGCTTCTATTCTTCTATTTGTATTTACATTACAGAATGGTTTAGGCTGGTTTGTGGAAACCTATTATACTCAAACACACACACACACACACACACACACACACTCAGGTAATCTCAGGTTGGATTCATTCATGAGGATTATAGCAACAAATGAGTGAAAATTCTTGGATGAATTAATCACTATACCGAATGATTAAAAACACAAAAAGAGAGGATCATTTTAAACCAGAACAGTATGGCTAAATTGGCTAAAGTGATTAATCTTGTGTCAATTTTTAATTAGGAAATTAGGAATTTTATCAGGCAAACTAGGATAATGTTTTCCTGATTGCATAATATATTTCACAATGTGTTACAGCACTGAACAAACACTCAGCAAGTGCCTGACATGTTCAATGCCTCAAGAAACAAGCAAAAACCCCTTTTTATTCCAGCACATTTGAATCCAAATTATTCTGATTTCAGGACTGTAGAATATTTCTGGGATTTATAAATAAGAAACCTAACTATCGCTGTAGACAGAATCTGTGTCTGTGTCACTTTAAATGTTGCCTGACTTCAAGATCTCTGTGCTACAGTGGCTGCAATTTTTAGATAATATTTGACGTCTAATATGTTTTAGAGATTGTGGAGAACTGTGTTATACCAGTGTATGGCACAAATGACCAGATATTTCATTAAAAATGCTTATATACAAAAAAATGGCCACTGTGGTATAAAGGATTAAAATCAAAAGAACTCATACAAACATTCAGAGCATCATGCACATGTATGTTTAGCTACAGACAACCCCCTCATCTTTGTGTCAATATTTCAAAATTATGAGTGTAGCTTTCTAACTGTACCTGATGGCTAAACAACTGATGGACATTGTGGTTTTTCTGGCCAAACCACTGAGGGCACACACAGCTGGTGAAAGCAAGATACATATAATTTTTATTAGCAATCTGAACAGATACCGCTGTCCAAATGAAACCACAAACAACCCTTGCTACAGCTGCAAATGGTCACCACTGTGTTAAATATAGTTATCAGCCATCTGCTTCTAAAGACCAAATGCTTCCAAAGTTGGAAGCAATCAGACACTGCCATTTCCAGCAGGTGGCTCTACCCACTGAGCCACTGGAACTGCTATTAAGGAAATTAAAGAGATTATGAAATATCTCAACCTTTGATGCAGCAAATAAAAAATAAAAAGCTTTGCAAATAAATACTGTTAACAAATGAAGTGGGTATTAGAGCAATTTAAATGTAATCTGGCTGATTAATGATGCATTTGGCTAATAGAGTTGTCTCTACAGTTACTGGAGCAATATAGGATATAGGATATAGGATATAGTATATAGGAGCAAACCCTTGCGACAACTGCTAACCGAAAAGTGAATCGCAGTCTTGAAACGAAGAAAGGAATGTGGCGTTTTTCATTTTTTAAAATTTCGTAAATGGTACTATGGTACTAAATGTTTTCATATTGTGTTTTAATTAACGTTACTGTTTGAAATCATTTAAAAAACTCTGGTCCCAGTATGCAAATTAGCATCTCAATGACCCCTTTATTTTGGGGTTTGTGTGTCTGCGTGTACTGTTTTATGTTTGTGGCGTCTTATGTGTTTTTAAAAAAAAAGCTCATAGTGCGTGTCCTGTGTGTTTATCTGTAGTTTGATGTATCTGAGAGTTATTGCATGCATTTACCATGCTGGTAAGCTGTATGTGAGGGTGGGTCCAGGGGGCAGGTTGTGTTGTGTTGGCTTTGTTGTCACATTGATTGGTAAATAGTTTTTAATCAGGGCTTTTTTTCCAATAAACTTGAAACCTGAGACTTGAGCTAAAGGGTCACAGACAACAAACAATATTAAATGGCTGGGGTTGTTCATGTAAAGTTATGCTTACTATTTGTTCAGGACTGACCAACCGAAAGCGTTTAGTGGCAGTTATTGCTGTACCAGATCCATTATCATGGACAGATCTGTAATATTGGATCATTTTCCTCAATAAATAAATGACAAAGTATAATATTTTTATCTCATTTGTTTAATTGGGCTCAATTTGTCTAACAATAACATAACTTGCAATTTCATAGAATGTATTGTGGACCTTAAGTACCAGTTCCAGCCCCACAAATGATGTTCATCCGCTGCAGCTCCACTCAAGCTGCTTCCGTCATCAGCTCCAGCCCCATCATACCTGGGCCACTTAATGTCGATGTGCATACTTCACATTTTATTCGAACTATGACTCCATGACTTTAGTTTCGTTCTTAGATTTATCATCTACACCGCCCAAGGAGGTTGGGTCCCTTTTTGAGTCTTGGTCCTCCCAAGGTTTCTTCCTATAACACTCAGGGAGTTTTTCCTTGCCACTGTCACCCTAGGCTTGCTCAATTTGGGATTGGACGTAGTTATTAGGAGATAATCTAAACTTGTAAAGTTGCTTTGAGACAATGCTCCATTGTAAAAAGCGCTAAATATATAGATCTGACTTGACTTAAGTGACACATAGCTGTATTTTTGACATTGAATTGCCCAAAGAATTCACTGATTAAACGCTCACCAACTACATAAATACAATCTAATCTTACAGTAAGACCTATACACTGAAACAAACTTTAAATTCACATTAAGCAAAGAAAATATAAATATATTTCCATCACATAGGTAGCTTTAAATGTCAAGGATTATGAAAAATGTTTCATGTATGGTTTTCCAGTTTTTTTCAAATTCCACTGGCATCCATTCAACATAGTGTTATATGGAGTACTATGTGTGTCACGCGCCACGGCAGCGCGCACCGGGACACGAACCAACCAGGAAGCCTCACCGCGATCGCTCTGATTGCGATCAGCTGTGAGGCTTCCCATAAAAGCGTGCCCGTGAGAGACGCTGGCGCGGATTATTAATGATGATGTTGGTTTTCGATGCCGATCGTGTCCCTACACGCCGCCCTACCTGTCGCGCCCCCACGCGCCCCCACGCGCCCCCACGCGCCCCCACGCGCCCCGTTCGTCCATCTAGTCCTGATTCTCCTCCGATCTGTCTCCTCCGACCTCCTCTGTATTCGTCCTTTCCCGCTGTGCCTCGTTTATTCCAGGTATCGCTTTTCTAGTTACTTCCGCGTTTGGTTTCTTTTCTACCCGTTTTCGGCTTCGGCTTAGTTTACGTTTCCTACCTGTTTTCGTGTTTGTTTCGTGCCCGTTTTCCGGCTTCGGCCCTGTTTCTGTTTACACCCGTTTTCGGTTATTGCCTGTTTCTCTCGTTTTGTTAGTTGTGTCTTTCTTATGTTTAATAAACCTCGTCTTCCTGAACCTGCGTTCGTCTCGCCTTTCCGTTCCTCGCCACCTAGCGTTACACGTGTTTGTTATTCATTGGCATTAATGTCAGAATGCTGCTGTGTCTCACAACGACAATAAACCTGAAACCTGAAATAGAGGGTCACACACAATTGACAACATTAAACAGCTGGGTTTCAAAAAAGTGGCTTCATGGATGAGCTACAAAAGAGTTGTGACAGTTATGATTTTGAAATGTGTGATTTCAAAACAACATGACATACGTAATAGAGATCAAACCAGTGTGTCTCTACTGTTTTCAGCTTTCACCATAATTGAAAGCAACTGGACAGTTAATGATTGGAAAAACATTGCCATCTATCATTGATGAATCTTAATTTTGGTTGCGACATAAAGAACTTGTCAGCAGTTTAGAGTGGTCTTCCTGATTTCGTATAATTTAAATTCCACAGTCTTTTTGAGCATTGTTTTTAAGTTTCAGTATAATAATGGATCCTCTGATAAGATCAGCATAGTGCCAAACCTTTCATATTTCATTATTATTATTCCATGATGATTATTATTCAGTTCCTCTGGATTTTCTGGGTTTTGAGAAAGCATTGTTCCTGTTCTTCCTCATAAAATGTCATTAGTATGTGTTATTATCATGCAGCACAACAAAAATGAAGTTGGTGAGAGATTTTTGTATGTTTGGAATAGAGGCATTGGGGGCAGTGATTTTCTCCTACTGTCCTAAGACATGCATGTTAGGTTAATTGATTATGATAAATTGGCAGAGCGACGCGTTAGATGGAGTATTCTCGGTTGAATTAAATGACAGTGTTTGGATCCCGCACCGGCGGGACACGCACCAGGATAATGATGATGGTATACATTCTCAGAATGAATCTTCTTTCTCTCCTTTTTCCCCCGTTGGGCCTCTTCGAGGGTACTTGATTGTAGAATCCTCAGTTGGACTTGCAGAGCCATCCCTGGCCTCTGTGTTGCGGGGACAGTCCTGCATTGGACCCACTACACGGCTGCTTGACTATAGAGGCAAAATCGTTAGAAATTAGTTTCTTAATTCTGCCATAGTTAAAAGTAGGTAGGTTTTTGAATATAAACATTAGGTAGGGATTTCAATATAGGCAATAATGGAAATAGCCCTGGAACCAAGTTGTAGACTCACAGCATTCCCCTGGAAAGACCTGTATGTGTTAATGGTTATTGTGTTTACTCTCTTGTCACATCTTTCTCATAAAGTGCTGTGGTTGTAGAAGCCTGACATTGCACATTACCATGTTATAATAATGATGATTAGTGATGGGAAGTGTCTGAACATTTAAATTCTTATGCTTACTCAGGAAGTATCAGATGCCAGAGTGACTTGATCTCATTCAGGTATGTATTGTTTTGAACAGTGTTTGTTGTTGTGAACCATTGTTTGCGTCAATAATATTCTTTAAATTTAAGCTAAATCAAAAGGATTAGTCTGTTACGGCTCAGGGTACGGGCCATGGGAAAAGACGGGTTTAGGACCCAAGTGCAGATGTCCTCTCCTTCAGACCTCTATGTTTTGAGGGAGAGAAGAGGAAAAGGGGAAGGCTGTACACTTCTCCTACCTGAGAAGGAAGGACTGCTGAAGACCGACCGAACTCGCTCACGTTTGTTTATGTTTTGTTTTCCACATACTTTTGTTTACATTTCTTGCTCGTGCCCATGTGCGTTCTGTTTTGATTTGCCGTTTGGTGTGCTTGTGTTTTGCTGTGTTTCCCCCCACAGATTGATTAGCTACACCCTGTCATTCTCAGGTCTCCCGCAGGTCCCCACTCCCACACCCCTGGCACCCTCGGCTCTGTCCAGGACAATGGACTCTGTCGTCACACCTCCCGAGCCTTACACTGGAGACCTGAACAAGTGCCGGGTATTCCTCATGCAGTGTGGACTGGTGTTGGGCTCATCCTACGACCTTCGCCACCGATGCCTTGAAGGTCTGTGGGACTGTGGTAGCCTAGCGGGTAAGGTACTGGACTATGGACCAAAAAGTCCAGGGTTCAAATCCCACCAAGCTGCCACTGTTGGGTCCTTGAGCAAGGCCCTTAACCCACAATTGCTTGGATTGTAAGAGTCAAGTCAAGTCAGATTTATTTATATAGCGCTTTTTACAACGGCGCATTGTCTCAAAGCAATTATACAAGTTTAGATTATCTCCTAATAACTACGTCCAATCCCAAATTGAGCAAGCCTAGGGCGACAGTGGTAAGGAAAAACTCCCTGAGTTATAGAAAGAAACCTTAGGAGGACGAAGACTCAAAAAGGGACCCAACCTCCTTGGGCGGCGTAGATGATATATCTAAGAGCGAAACTAAAGTCATGGAGTCAAAGTTCGAATAAAATGTGAAGTATGCACATTAACATTAAGTGGCCCGGGTATGATGGGGCTGGAGCTGATGTCGGAAGCAGCTTGAGTGGAGCTACAGCAGATGAACATCATGTGTGGGGCTGGAACTGCCGGAACACAGCTCGGAGAGAAAACAGAAAATGTAATTAGTTATTGATTAAGAGCACAGTGTCTATTAACAATCACTGATGCCTTGTCAATCACTGATGCCAAGTGTAGCATGAGACCCCGGCAGCATTAGCTATAGCAGCATAGCTAGAAAGAGGAGAACTGTAGGAAAAACTCAGCCAAGGGGATCACAATGAGACATTGGCACCCCCACGGAGGCAGAAGACGCACCCCACCAACGTCTCTTATTCACCATCAACCTCTTGGACTTATGGAACCCCCAGCTCTGCCCTTAGTCTAATGCCCAAGTATCATGAGTCAAGATCACGAGGACTCGACTCCAGTCAGCAGCCCAGACCGCCCACCCGACACTCCCGGGCTAGCAGACAAGGCAGGCAAGCCAGACATGACTCCAGACTCCGCCCCAGTGACCCAAGCCAACGCATCCTGGTCAAAATCTATTCACAAGCCTGTGTAAATCGGTATGTCTTTAGCCTAGACTTAAACTTTGGAGATGTCTGATCTCGAACAAAGTGGAAGTTTATTCCATAGTTTGGGGGGGCCCATGTATAGAAAGCCTTTATCCCGTCTGAGAACTTTTTTAATTCTAGGAACTAAAAGAAGTCCTGCACCCTGCGAACGAAGTAGACGAGTTTGATTGTAAAAAACTCTAAGAGTTTCACTCGATAAATGGTGGGGTCAGGCCCATGTAAGAGCTTTATAAGTTAAGAAGTAATTTTTGTAATCAATCAATGCGGAATTTGACTGGTAAACAATGCAGTGATGATAGAAACAGGAGTGATATGATCAAATTTTTCTATTCGAGTTAGCACTCAGGCAGCTGCATTCTGAACTAACGAAGTTTATTTATAATTTACTATAGCAATCCAGTATAAGGCCATTAACAAGTAATCCAACCTTGAGGTTATAAATGCCCTGCACAGTTTTTCTGCCTCATTAAAAAGAGGATATTTCTAAGTTATTAGCGATATTTAACGTAATTGAAAGAAAGCAATTTCGAGTGATGCTGCTAATGTGGGTGCATCACAGGAGAGATCTGAATCACTTGTGACACCTAAGTATTTTACAGACTACTGGGCAAATACTGGACAGCCTCTAGATTTAGAAATCGATGTAGCCAACCTGTCTCTCACAGCCCTTTGTGTCCCACTAATAGAACCTCATTTTTTATCTGAGTTAAGTAGAGAAAATTAAATACATCCAAACTTTTATTTCCTTTTACACGTCCTTGATTTTGTGATTGTAAGGCTGCATTAGGTTTGGCTGATATGTACAGCTGTGTATCATCTGCAAGCAGTGGAACTATGCATGTTTCCGAATAACTGAGGCCTGTGGCAGCATGTACAAGAGAATAAAGCGGGCCAAGCACTGACCCCTGAGGCACGCCATACTTCACTTTTGAGAGCTTAGACCTTAGATTATTTATATGAACAAATTGGTACCAGTTGGTAAAGTAGGATTTAAACCAAGAAAGTGCTGATCCCTTAATACCTACAGTATTTTCTAGTCTGTTTAATAAAACATCATGATCTATAGTGTCAAATGCTGCACTTAAATCTAACAGAACAAGAAAAGAAACACATCCCTTATCTGAGCACATTAACAAGTCATTTAGTACCCTAATTAATGCTGTTTCAGTACTATGATGGGGCCTGAAGCCAGACTGAAATGTTTCATAAATTTCATTCCTTTGGAGATAACTGCAGAGCTGCTGATAGATGGCTTTTTCTAAGATTTTGGACAGAAATGGTAGATATGAAATTGGTCTATAATTAAATATCACACAAGGGTCAATATTGGCTTTTTTAATCAGTGGTTTGATAACAGCTGACTTAAAGGATTTGGGCACATAACCAAAGGTAAGGGATGAATTTAAAATAACTAACAGTGGCTCTATAATACTAGGTAATACTTGTTTGAGTAAACGTGTAGAATTGGATCTAATAAACATGTTGATGACTTAGATGAGCTGATCAGTGCAGATAGTTCAGTATTAGTAATTGGGGTAAAAGATTCTAATCTTGATTTACAGCTCATTAAACAGATGTCTTCACTAGTTCTGCAT
This sequence comes from Ancistrus triradiatus, assembly GCA_025084515.1. Taxonomy (NCBI): domain Eukaryota; kingdom Metazoa; phylum Chordata; class Actinopteri; order Siluriformes; family Loricariidae; genus Ancistrus; species Ancistrus triradiatus. The sequence goes on from JAJAGP010003210.1 coordinate 10,676, forward strand.
CTGGAAGGTGGCTGAATAGTTTGGTGATGTGATGAGCATTGAGTTTTATGTCTAATATCTTATCATTAAAGAAAGTCATGAAATCATTACTGTTAAAATTACACAGCATGGGAGAGTCTGTGGGGTTTTTTGTTAATTTGGAGACTGTATTAAAGAGAAATCTTCGATTATTCTTATTTTTCTCTATGATTGAGGAGAAGTATGCAGCCTTAGCTTTAATAAGGGCATGCTTATACTCTACCATGCTGTCCCTCCAAGCAACCTCCAATTTACTATGTCTCCACTTGCGCTCTAGATGCCGTGTTATTTGCTTTAAGGTACGGGTGTGGTCATTATACTATGGTGCTAGCCTTTTTTCCCTAATGCGTTTCACCCTAGCAGGAGCAATCGTGTCCAGGGTTGAGCGAAGCACACATTCTAATTGGTCATTTGCACACTCAAGGTGATTTCTCTCCTTAGGTGTATTAAATTTCAAGTCTGGTAGGTTTTTAATAAACGCAGCTGGAGTAGCAGATGTGATAGTGCGCTTGGTGTGATAACGAGGCAGAAGGATTTTATTTATTACAGATAGCTCAAATACTAAAAGATAGTGATCTGAAATCGAATCACTTTGCAGGAAAACATCAAGGTTATCTATATTGATACCAAATGTTAATATTAGATCTAAAGTATGATTACAGCGGTGGGTTGGTCCCATCACATTCTGAGTGATACCCATGGATTCTAAGATGGATTCGAAAGCAATTCTAAGTGGATCCTGTTCATTGTCAAAGTGAATATTGAACTCACTTACAATTAAAGCCTTATCTGTTGACAGTATTAAGCAAGAAAGAAATTTAGCAAATTCCTAAAAAGATTCTGAATAGGGACCAGGAGGACGGTAAATAGTGATAAGCTGAAAAAAAATGTGGTTTTGACTTCCATAATGATGGATCAGTCACATTAAGAATCAGTATTTCATTAGCCCTGTAATGGGATTTAGTTGTAACACCTAGCTCTTTGTCAAAAATTGTGGCTATGCCTCCCCCGACCATTAGGACGAGGGCGATTAGCATGACTGCATCCAGGAGGTGAGGCTTCATTTAAGGCTAAATATTCATCAGGTCTAATCCAAGTCTCAGTGAGACAGAGAGCATGTAAACGTTTATCAGTGATTATTTCATTTAAAATCACTGCTTTGTTTGTAAGTGATCTAACGTTAAGTAATCCTAGCTTTAGTCTAATGTTGTTATTTCTTTGGGAGCTATTTGTGCTATCTGGGAAGCTATCTCTTTATACTAATGAGGTTATTAAAACAGACCTTTTGAGAGCGTTTACGTTTAGGGCAGATGCGGGTAACAGACACAGTTTCAATAATGTGGGTTCTGGGTGACGGTATATGGCTACCAGCAGACAGTTGGTTAAGCCGGTTTGTCTGCTGCCTGACCCCTGCTCTGGATAGTCAGCCCCTAACCAATCGGGCCATAAGACTATGGGCAATGTTGCAGGAGATGAGAGCGGCACCCTTCCCTTAGAAATAGGGCAAGAGCTGGGGGTTCATATTCATAAAAGAGTCTTATGGTGATCAGAGTACGTTGGGTTGCCTGTCTTCTGCCGCTCGTGGGGTTGCCAATTCTCATGTGAATCCCTCTTGGCTGTGTTTCCTTCTCCTTCCTTCTCCTCTTTCTAGCTTTCTAGCTATGCTGGCTATGCTAATGCTGCCGGGGTCTCATGCTAACACTTGGCATCAGTGATTGCATGGCAAATCAGTATTGTTAATATACACTGTGCTCTTAATCATACTAATACATTTCTGTTTTTCTCTCCGAGCTGTGTTCCGGCAGTTTCCCGGGCCTCCCCACACATGATGTACATCTGATGGAGCTCCACCTGTGCATAATTCACATTTTATTTCGAGCATGACTCCATGACTTTGAGTTTCGCTCTTTAGATTTATCATCATACCCCCCCCGGGCCACTTAATGTCGATGTGCATACTCACATTCTATTCGAACTTTTGACTCTCCATACTTTAGTTCGTCCCTTAGATTTTCATCTACGGCCGCCCAAGGAGGTTGGGTTCCCTTTTGAGTCTTGTTCCTCCCAAGGTTTTCTTCCTAGAACTAGGGAGTTTTTTCCTTGCCCACTGTCGCCTAGGCTCCGCTCAATTTGGATTGGACGGATTTATATTAGTAATAATCTAACTTGTAAGTTGCTTTGATACAATGCCCATTGTAAAAGCGCTATATAAATAAATCTTACTGACGTGACTTGACTCCCGAGTGGGATGGATACTCGTCCCATCTAAAAGGCCAGCTTAACCTCAAAGGCTGTCCAGTTGTCTATATAGCCCACGTTGTTTTCCAGAGCAACCACTTGGACAGCCCAGCAGTTCAGCGACCATTAACCTGCTGTAGGCTTGGTCACCTCGCCGCATTGGGATGGGGCCAGAGACACTACAGCATTCGGATATCGCCTTCGCCACCTAACCACCTCTACAATTAGCCTTAGTCCTCTGACTGGCAAAAGGCGTATATCATTAGCCCCTACATGATAACTTCCTAGAGAATCTGGCGGCTTCCGAGTTCACTAAGACTCGTGCAATGTCCGGCACTCCTTGCTTCCGGGATGCAAAGAACTCTAGCTGCTGTTGGTCCCTAAGGGGTAGCACGTTTTTCACTGTGTCGTAAAATAGAGTCACCTATGACCAGAGCTGCTTTCAACAGGCGCTCAGATGGTGTTTCACACTGAGGAGGGCAAACCTGTTGGACACGTGAACAGGTAAAGAGTGGTGCTCTCGTGGACTAGCCTTACGACTACGTCGCCGAACCGTCACCCACTTGCCCTGCTGCGAGGACTCTGCCGGGGCTCTAACTTCACCTGTGGCATCCAGATCTGCTAAGCTAGGAGCTGAGCTAGCCTTCTCTAATGTCTGGATGCGCGCCTCTAAAACTACAGTCTTCTCCGTTAGACTATCTACAAGCCTACACCTATCACAAGTAAAATTTACACTAATGACGGAGGAAGAATAGCTAAACATGCCACACTCGGCACAGGGAACAAGCACAGCAGAAGCCATGTTAGTTCAAATAATGAATTAAAGGTACTTGGCTTCGGGTGGTGTTGTGGGGTGCCGAGTGAAGATATGGTTCAGCTGCAGCCGATGGTCCAATGCAATGCTCGATTAAAGCGTTAATAAGATTGTATTAACTGTAAGTCGCTCTGGATAGGGGCGTCTTCTAAATGCTGTAAATGTAAATGCTGTAAATATAAGGTCGCTTACCTGGTCAGTCGCCTTTGGGACCGGGCCTTGTTCTGGGCTGAGGCCACACTCGCCATGAGCCGCTTGGAAGAGATCTCGTATGACAACTTCCTGCCATGGGGAAGCACCGTTGAGCTGCCTCTTCAACCTTCGGCAGGGCTCACGGTCGGTTGCCGACTATGCATTTGAGTTTTGTCGTTGGTTGCTCTGCGGGAGGTGTTCAGTCAGGGCTGTTCGGAGCAGCTCCAGGATAAGCTCACGGTCCATGATGACCCCCCCTAGCCTGGAGGCCATGGTGGTATTGGCCGTTTGCCTGGACTGGCATCTCCAAGAAAGGAAACAGGAGAAGGCCCGGCGCTCGGTCCAGACGATCTTGCCTGCTCGCACCAGACCCGCTGCCCCAGTTTTCACAGACTACCCGGGGTGGTGTGTTCTCTCCTTTGGAGGAACCTGAAGCCATGCAACTGGGCCGCACCAAGTTGAATCCCCGTGAACAGACACCCCTCGTATTGGGGATCCCCTGGCTGGCACTCCATAACCCCACCATCGACTGGGTCTTCGGGAAGATCCTGGGCTGGAGTGAGGGCTGTCACCAGGGCCGCTTGAGGTCAGCACGGCCCCCGTCGAAGAAGACGCACTTCTCGGCCACCGGAACCGGTGGATCTCTCCTTGGTGCCTTGGCAATACCATGATTTGAGGGCCGTTTTTGACAAAGATCAAGCGAAGAGCCTGCCTCCTCATCAGCCATATGACTGCTCCATAGAGCTCCTCCCCAACGTGCCGCTGCCCACCAGTCGGCTTTACAACGTGTCCCAGGCTGAGAGGGACGCCATGAAGGAGTACATCTCTGAGTGCTTGGTGGCAGGACTCATTAGGCCCTCCTCCTCTCCCCTCAGAGCTGTTTTTTTCTTTGTTGCAAAGAAGGACTGCTCACTCCACCCTTGTATTGACTTCTGTGGTCAACACCATCACCAGAAGAAACAAATACGCACTTCCATTAATCTCCTCTGCTTTCCATCTTCTTCTGGGAGCATGTGTATTCTCCAAGCTGGACCTTCGAAGTGCCTACCACCTCATCCGGATCAAGAGCAGCGAGGAGTGGAAAACAGCATTCAACACCCTGCTGGGGCACTTCGAATACAAGGTTATGCCGTTCGGCCTCATGAATGCTTCTTCAGTGTTTCAAGCTTTCATTAATGATATACTCAGGGATTACCTTAATCACTTTGTTTTTGGATATTTGGATGATATTTTGATTTTATCCAGCTCTGAGAAGGAGCACGTCTGCCATGTCCACCAAGGCCTCATGCACCTGCTCAAGAACAGGCTGTTTGTGAAAGCCAAGTTTGTCAAGTTTCAGTTAGTCATGAAGCTCTGGAGCTGCTGAGCTCTAATCACAGTTCCTGCTGTTCACAAATTATTCTCTGTGTTGTTAATGTAGCGTTAATAGCTGAATCACAGTGATTCAAGTCTGGCTGCTCTCTATACACCCTCTTCCCCCACCAAGTCACCAACATTACGACACTTTGAAATGCAAATAGCCACCATCTGGACAGAGTCTTCCCACTGAGGGATGACCACATCGACCCCAGCCTCTTCTCAAACCAACAGAAATTGAAGGTCTGGCTTCACGGGCCAGATAACCTATGCATCTCGCCATCATAAAATAAGCCAATGTGTTAGTCTTAAAAGGATTTCTGACAGTCACCACCCCAGACTCACCTATTCCCAAGAGAAATCGGACCTAATTTCTCCAAAGGAAAACAAATATGCCTACTGTCTTGTTTCTTTTGCGACCCATTTCTCAGCCTGGCTGGAGCCAGGAAGGACACCCCTTGAATTTACGACACGAGGACTTCAGCCTTCCTTCTAAAGACATACTTTTTAATAATAGTATTAAACTTTTGTTGGGAACAGATTATCTTTGCCTGGGACACTCAATTAGAAAACATGAGAACTGCTTCATAATGAGTCCAAACACACCCATACGTAACTATCTGTCCCCTGCAAAGTTTGATTGGGGATATTCTTCATACTCCTATATATAATCATATATACATATGCATGTCACTGATTCCTCATGTATTTTCATATCTATTTGGTTAGTGTTTTAGTATAATGACCATCCTATACGTACTATGGTCCAGTTGTTATACTTAGAAATAATAGCATGTTTTCTCCATATGTATCGATCGCTCGTGTTTAATACTTGTTCACAGTTATAAAAGAACAGAAATGTAAGTTGTTATTCAGAATGTACTGGTATTGATCGTATTATTATTTGTTTAAAGAATAGCAAATGTATGTACTGTACAGTAGTTAGAATGACTTATCGATGCCCTAGTTTATAAATTCAAGGTGCCCTCGACTAAACTTGTAACTTTGAGGATTTTTGGTTCTTATGTGATAGTTTTAGACGTCCTAGATATGTAGAAATATATTAATCCAAGTTATAGCTTGTAGCGGCCCCTACTGACCTATGGTGAAATTAGCGGACATATCCACAAAAGGAGGGATTTAATGACGAGTCAGCTTCTCATTGGCTAAATGCCCCTGCCTTTGATCGCCTACGATCAGATGCATACAAAATCTTGGCGCGGCTAACTGTGTGTTGTTTTTTGTCTCTTTAAGTTCCAGTCTTTGTCAGTCTTTTAGTTTTTTGGTTTTTCGTCTTTGTTAAAGTCCTTCGTCCTTAAGTTCTTTCAAGTTTTTGCGTTTTATTTTATGCTTAAGTTTTTCTGTGTCCAGCAGTCTTAGTAGTTCGGTATCGCCGAATTAGAAATTAAGCAGACGAAAGTAGTTAAAAGACCAACTAGCCAAGACCTCCTTCACACTCTACCACGCTTGTATATCCTAGTTTTTCAAGTCTTTTGAAGCTCGTGGTGCTAGAACGCGTCAACTCCACCTTTATCTGTGGCCAGGGTGAAATCTGAGTTGTATGCATGCAAACTTCGAGGAACCGTGACTCCGGCAGCTCCTACAGCCAACCTGATGCAAAACGTACTGTTTTCCATTCCTTTGGATTACACTGGAGAGGCCGAGAGGGGGGTCTTGACGACTGGGCAACCCAGGACCTCCATATACTTCGCCCAGGCTTGCGCCCTGGAGAGGTCACTCCAGTGCCGCTGCTTCAGCGACAGAAAACACAGGAGACAACAGTTATGAGTTATAAGCTCAAAGCATATTGGCGTGAGCTCTGGCGCTACGGGTTGTCTCCAACGGTGGGAGGGATCCTCGCGTCCCACTGGTCAGCTACTGCCTGCCTCAAGCTGGGCAGCCCCCGGCCAATAAGGTGCTGACCCGTCATGGTCTGCCTGCTTCATTAGGTGCTTGGAGCTCAGGACAAAAACCGAAGAGCAGACTGTAAACCGTGCACCAGGCAAAAAAGGAAGAAGACAGACAAGAAAGCCGCCAGCGCTGAGACTGGCAACCTGGAATATCAGGACCATATGTCCTGGCCTCTCTGATGACCTACGACAGATTGATGACGCGAGAAAGACGGCAGTCATCAGTTGTGAGCTCAAGAGACTTGCTATTGACATCGCAGCACTGCAAGAAACCAGACTTCCATCAAACAGCTGCCTTAAAGAAAAGGACCATACATTCTTTTGGCAAGGAAAAGCCCCAGAGGAGCATCGTGTGCACAGTGTAGGTTTCGCAGTTAGAGACTCTCTACTGCCTTCAATCTTATCGCCTTTAGAAGGCACAGATCGCATCTTTTCTCTTCGCCTCACAACCACCTTAGGTCCCGTCAACATCATGAGTGTCTATGCCCCTACACTATGCTCTTCAGCAGAGGTGAAGGACGAGTTTTACGATGAGTTTGAGACCGCCATCAAGAAGTTCCCTGTCAGTGAACACTTGTTCCTGCTCGGTGACTTTAATTCACGGATTGGTTCTGATCACATCTCCTGGCCCCGATGCATCGGCCACTTTGGTGTCGGCAAACTTAACGAGAACGGCCAAAGACTCATTGAGCTATGCTCCCTTCATAACCTCTGCATTACAAACACGTTCTATACCACAAAGCCCAACCACAGAGTGTCCTGGCGACAACCCAAATCGCATCACTGGCACCAGTTGGATCTCGTCATCATCAGAAGAACGTTGCTGAACTGCGTACTCTCTACATGCAGTTATCACAGCGCTGACTGCAACATCGATCACTCGTGAAGTGTGTGGAGATGTCCGTTCCTGGTCCTCATGCTTTCCTGCTGGTGATCAGACTGGGAGTGAAATTCACTGAGGAGGAAAAGAACGCTGTGGAATGGATCCAGAAGAACTTTGGAGAAGAAGCCTCACGGTTCACCATCATCATCTTTTCTCATGCTGATGAGCTAGCAGGAACTCTAGAGCAGTACATAATGAGGAGCAGAGACATAAGGCAGATCGTACAGAACTGTGGGGGAAGATTCGTTTCATTTAATAATAAGAACATGCAGAACCGTTCTCAGGTCTCTGAGCTCGTGAGCAGGATCAGAGAGTTAGGGAGCAAGTATTATACTAATGAGATGTACATTACAGCTCAGAAGAGAATCAACAGATCTCGGTTAGGAGCACATGTTTTCAACATTATTTGGGTTGTTGGAGGTGTGGCAACAATGGCAGCTTCAGTAGCAGGGGTACCAGCAGGGGTACCAATACTAGCTGCTCTATCTATTCCTCGTGTTGCAGCATTTGCAAGTGGTACAGGAATTTTAGGTTTTGTCATAAAAAGAATTGCAGAGGGAGTATTTAGTCCCAGATGAGGACCAGCTGTAAGACTGCTAATATGAGCTCTCTCAACGTGATTATGGTTTTGTTCATATGATGGTAAAATCTGTTATTATCACAGCAATTCATGTTTGAAGAATAGGAACATGGCATAATGCTGACCAGAGCAACTTACAGCTGATACAGTCTTACAGTCCAAGCAATTATGGATTAAGGGCCTTGCTTAAGGGCCTAACAGTGGCAACTTGGCAGAGGTGTGATTTGATACCTGGACTTTCTAGTCCAAAGTCCGGCACCTTAACACCTAGGCCACCACATTCATTACAAAAAGTGTAACCTTAATTTGAAAAACCAACTGAGACAAAGAGAATTTAGATTATATACATTTGGCTTTAGATTTGCTTTAGATTGCTGAGGTTGAGGTGCATTCATTTGTTCTATTTGCTTTAAAAGATATGTAATAATTACTTTATTCAAAATATATATCAAATATGTGAATTATTGTTACTATATTATTGCTCAATTGCTGTTCTTAGCATATGCTTGTTGATTTTGTGAATTCTGTGGGATTGTTTTTTTTAATCTGTGATGGTTTCTTTTTGTAATTTATGATGTATTTTCTACATTCATTTCAAAGATTCAATTTGCACCTAAATGATTATGCTGACTGTATGATTTGGAATTACAAACAATATATTAAATTTGAGTATCTCCCTCTGACAGATGACTGAAGTTATTTTGTCTACTAAAAACTGGTGATTTCTGTTATGATTAGCTTACGCAGTGGAACAGATAACACTGCCTGAATTTGTACAAAGGTTTGATTTACTAACGACCATCTTGAACAAGACAACCTAGAGTTTTGTGGTGAAGGTTTTATTTCCAAGCCTATTTACTAAATTGGTTACCATGGCGGCGCGCGCGGACGCAGCGGCTCACAGCGCTCCCTATTTGTGTACATTTTTGTGTTTTTTGAGTGTTGTCTTATTACATTGTGCATCGTCTACGAACTCTTACAGCCGTATGGACTTATTGAACATCGGATTTCAACAGGAAACGACCATCTCTAGCGATTTTTATTGCACTCACAACATTCCGGACGAGATAGCGAGACCAGCGGGATCTCCGTGGGTTGTTATCGGGTCTGGCAAGCGACGTAGCCGTCGGCGCGAGAGGAAACAAAAACGGGGCTGCAGGGCTGGCTTACTGAATAAGCTAAAGAAACAGCCACTCAAACAACCACTGCCAAGCCTCTATCTCTCAAACGCCAGATCCATGGTACACAAACTGGATGATTTAGAATTACAACTAGCTGGAAATCGCTATGTTCAAGACTGCTGCATGCTTATAATCACGGAGACATGGCTACATGCTCGAGTCCCTGAGGCTACAGTACAGCTTGCAGGTCGCACGCTACACAGAAGAGACAGAAACAGTGACACCGGGAAGAACAGAGGAGGAGGGCTCTGCATCTACGTGCATGAAGGTTGGTGCAACAGTAGCACTATTCTGGACAGTCACTTGGAGTTCATGTCGGTGAGATGCAGACCATTTTACCTGCTCAGGGAGCTAACTGTGCTTATCATTACTGCAGTCTACATTCCACCGGATGCTAATGCAAAAACGGCTCTTTCTCTGCTGCTGAATGCCATGAATAACCATCAGCGTGCCTATCCAAGTGGCGTTCATATAATTGCGGGGGACTTCTCAAAATCTCAAAACTGTTTTACCAAAATTCTACCAGTATGTGAAATGCCCAACAAGAGGGGAGAACACTCTAGACCATGTATATTCCAACATCAAGCATGCTTACAGAGCTATACCCCTCCCCCATTTGGGCCAGTCAGACCACCTCTCCCTGTTCCTCACCCCCGCATACACCCCCCTCATCTGACAAACAAAGCCAAAAAGGATCACCATTAACACCTGGCCTGATGATGCCCTTGCCAGACTGCAGGACTACTTTGAACAAACACTGTGGGAAGCCTTTCATCATGAAGACCTGGCCATATTCACAGACACCGTACTGTCTTACATCAGGCACTGCATTGATACGGTCACTGTGGAATAGTCAATTCGGGTTTATCCAAACCAAAAACCATGGATGACTAACCAGGTCCGCATGCTCCTTCAGGCCCAAGATGTAGCCTTCAGATCAGGCGACAGAGATCTATACAGTACCACACGCGCCGACCTGAAGAGAGGCATGAGGACCGCCAAAGCAGAGCACAAGAGGACGATAGAGGAGCAGCTCAACAACCCTCGGCATGTATGGCAGGGCATCCAGTCCATTACTAATTATAAAGGCTGCGCTGCAACACCCGGTGACTCAGACGTGGCATTGGCGGAGGAGCTGAACTGCTTCTATGCCCGTTTTGAGGCCCAGATGGTGTACCAGGGAAGGTGCTCAAGGCATGTGCTGACCAGTTAGCACACGTCTTCACCAACATCTTCAACCTGTCACTGGAACAAGCCATCATCCCAGCATGCTTGAAATCAGCCACCATCATTCCAGTCCCCAAAAAATCACCCACAACCAGTCTCAATGACTTTCGCCCAAATAGCACTCACACCGGTCATCACAAAGTGCTTTGAGAAACTGGTTCTAAAACACATCAGAACCTGTCTCCCCCCTACCCTGGACGTGCACCAGTTTGCATACCGGACAAACAGATCCACAGAAGATGCAATAGCCACCGCCCTTCATTCAGTACTAACTCACCTGGAGAAACGGGGGAGCTATGTCAGGATGCTCTTCGTTGACTATAGCTCTCCCTTCAGTACAATAATACCGGACATTTTAATCCACAAGCTAACCAATCTGGGTCTTCCATCATCGACCTGCTCCTGGATCAGGGACTTTCTGATCAACCGACCACAGCAGGTAAAGCTGGGTCCTCACTTCTCTTCCATCCGTACCCTCAGCACCGGCTCCCCACAGGGCTGTGTGCTGAGCCCACTTCTCTACTCACTCTACACATCCGACTGCTGTCCTGCCCACCCAGAGAACATCATTGTGAAATTTGCTGATGACACAACGGTGGTGGGACAGATAACAGGGGGTGACGAGGCAGCATACAGAGATGAGGTCCTGAAACTTGGGGAGTGGAGTGCAGCTAACAACTTAGCACTAAATATAACCAAGACTAAAGAACTCATCCTGGACTTCCGGTGAAACAGGGATGCCCCTGCCCCTCAGTACATCAACGGCGAACGTGTGGAGCGAGTAGAATTGTTTAAATTCCTCGGTGTACACATCTCTGCAGACCACTCCTGGACCGTCAACACTTCTGCACTGGTCAAGAAGGCCCAGCAGCGGCTACACTTCTTGAGGGTACTCAGGAAGGAGCAACTACACACAAGCCTGCTGGTGACCTTCTACCGTTCCACCATCGAGAGCCTGCTGACCTATGCTGTGTCATTGTGGCACTCCAGTTGCACAGAAGCTGACAGAAGAAGACTGCAGAGGCTGACCAACACTGCGGAAAAAAATCATTGGCTGCTCTTTGCCTTCCATAGACTCCATTTACAACTCCCGCTGTCTCACCAGAGCCAGGAACATTCTCAAGGACAATACCCACCCCAGCTTCCCACTCTTCAACCTGTTGCCTTCTGGTAGGCGCTACAGGTCCATACCGGCCAAAACAAATAGACTCAGGGACAGCTTCTTTCCCAAAGCCATCACAATGCTAAACGGGAACCTGCACTATTGACATATCACACAATACAGAAACATTTTGCACAGTTTTTGCATATTTTTTGCACTAGTAGTCTTAGTAAATTGTTTTTATTTTTTATTATGCTGTGTGCACCTTAAGGAGAAGCTTCCAATCTCATTGTATTATGTATACTGTGTATGCGGCGTATAATGACAATAAAGGCTTTCTATTCTATTCTATTCTATTCTATTCTATTCTATTTAATTACTAATTTAATTAAACCCACATGTTAATTATTTTGTCCTGAGATTTTCTATAAATACATCTCAATAGATGCAAGTATAGAAACACAAGTCTGTTTTCTAATGTTAAGATGTACACGGTCAGAACCATATTTAGAGCTCTTGCAGCAATGATCTCACATTTCTGTTTAACATATACAGTGTTAGAATTCCTTTCACATTATCAGATAAATGACTGAAATCTTATTTTACATTGTACTTATATGCGTGGCACTGTACATACCAACCAACTGTGAAAATATGAGGACGCATTATAAATATAACAGGTTTGCTCAAACTCACATTACAAGCTGAATGTCTGTGGGACACTAAACCATGTTCCCTTACAAAATGATATACACCCTTCCCCAACAGAGGCTGAGATGGTATCTCCCCAATCTCTCAAACTGAAATAAGGCTTGTGCCGTAGATCTTAGCAGATATGCAAAAAGAATCAGTCCAAAATCAGAAGTCAAAGAAATGAACAGCTTTATTGAAATTCGCTCGAGCAAAATCAAAATGGACCGTGCGCCACACAAGACAGTCAGCCACGATCTGATATCCAGTGATTCCCAGGGTCCTTTTATATCAATTTTACCAGGTCCCATCATAACACGCCACAGTTATCTTCAAAACATGCCCATCTGGCCTGCCTCGAAGATAATGGTGGAATTCCTTCCCATACACACTTTTTTATATATCAATGGTTACTCTCTATTTCTGTATCAAGTAATATATTTACAAAATATTACTTAGCCATATACATTCCGTGGTTATGCCTAACAATTATGCTCTAATACATAATTAATCATCTATATGGCCTGTCCACTGTCCAAGCATTCAGCAGCTTACATACGTAACCACCCCTCCCTCAGGGCAGAAGAAATGTTTTTGGAACACGATGTGAGAACACAAGGCCACATCTCAGCTGTAAACACCTTTCAGTCCCATCATTGACATGCTGCAGACATGGATCAGAAACTCAGTTGATTGACAACCTCCCATCAAGGCTACGGGCCAGATGTTTTGGAATCAGAGCTCTAGTCAACTTCTTGTTTACACTTTTTCCATAACATACTGGGCACTTCTGCAAGTTATTCCCATAACAATCTTGGTTACCTCGGAAGCTCAGACCATATTTGGGCACTGACAGTCCAAACCAACTCTGGGCACTTGTTTATACTTCCCAAGCAGCTCTGATAACAGGACCAGGTTCTAGTATTACACTGAAATTATCTTGTCAAGTGCAGCTCATCAAGGCTAAGTGCATGTGACTGTGCAGTGACTACTGTTGAGGATTTGTTGGACACATGTGCCTTTGTGGCTGCGGGGGCCACACATTTTTGTACCCATATAATTATTTACATCTGATATATTTGCATTTCTATTTGTGGTGATGTCACTCGTCCAGACTAAGTCTCTATAAGACATGGTTTGCAGGTGCGTCTCAGCCTAACTGAGAAAGTACAAAATGTTCTTTGGCCTTGGAAGTGTTCACCAGTTTTGTGAAGTGTGGGTATGTGTGTGCGTAAGATTTTTTATACAGAGACTTGCTGTACACTCCAGTAACTTGGGTTATTTCACATGTTCATGTGTATAATTACTCAGTTATTTGTAATTTGATTAATAAGTAAATTTATTCCAAGTGATCCTTCTATTCTGTAAGTGCATATGATGAATAACTATATTTTTGATGTTAAAGTGTTAGTTTAAAGCTTTTACATGGTCACAGAGAGTAATCATGATCTGGATTTAATATAATTATGTAAGAATTGAATACAATTTATATGTAGAAATTAGAGATTTGATGCTGAAACTAAAAACTGGGATAAAGTCACCTGCCAGGTCAGGATGACCCGAGGGGGGAGACAATGGAGGAATACGGGGTGCGGCGCCTGGGCAGCAAGTGTTCTAACAGTTGGAAAACAATGATGACATAATGTCTGACCTTGACTGAGTTGTATATAAGGGCCAGAGATTTGTGGCTCTTTGGCTTCTTCGCACCTCTGCTGTGGTGTGAGGATGTCCCTTATTGCTTGCAATAAACTTGTCTGCCTCTCCTCTGAAACTTTGATTCTGCTTGAGTGTGATTTTTGATTAAGTGATCAGCATGCATTCTGTCAAAAAACCACGACACTACTGGGCACTGTAGTTCACCGGGCTGCCCTCTTAGACTCTACAGAGCGCCTCTAATGCCCTCCTCTGGTGGTGCCTCCAGATGCTGCTGGTGCTCCGACAGCCTGGAGTTTCTGGAGAAAATCTCCTTTACAGAAATAAATCTGATTTTGACTTTGATACATTTTCTTGACTGGGCTATGAAGTGAAAGCTTTGCTTCAAGAAATCTCAGGGTTTAGTGACTAATCTATGTAAATGAAACAAAAGGCAGATAAACGGATCATAAAACACTGGGGGGAATATTTCAAAGCGTAATAGATATGTTAGTCCTAAAAATGTTACTGATCATTTTGCATCATTTAAATATTGATGCATACTCTAATTAATATAAGCAATACGTTCAGTACTGAATAAAGCTGGGAGTCAGTTTGGTAACTAATGATATAATTACTGTGCCACCATGCCAACACTGAGGAAGGTAGATATAGAAACGTCACAGTTATGTTTTGTTGATGTATCTAGGGTGTAGTGAGAGGATTAATAACCAAGATTTCATCAGTCAGTTTGGATTATTGGTAGATTATTGGTAGATGCTCCAGATCACTGTGGAAATGAGTTTGTTTGTCCATTAAATTTACATTTACATTTACAGCATTTGGCAGATGCCCTTATCAGAAGTGCTTTGTATTCTACAAATAGACAATAGCCTAGGAACATAATCCACCTAAAACCCTGTTAGGATTTGATATGGGTAAATCTTTAGTCACCGTTTGAAGAGACTCAGCCATTCGGACATCCAGCAGAAGTTCATTCCACCCCCTGGGTGCCAGAACAGAGGGGAGTCTTAATGCTTGTCTTAATTTAATCTTGAGTGGTGGGTCCAGTCGAGCCAAGCTCGTGTCTCGGAGGGTACGAGGTACAGAGCGGGGTTTGATTAGAGCCATTAGGTAAGAAGGTGCTGCTCCGGTTTTAGAGTCACATCAATAAATCTGACTTTACTTTTAGCATTGAGATTAAAATGTTAAAATTAAGACAAATGAACAGAGCCTGCTAAAAATTCCACATGTCCTCTTTAAGTACTGACCAGTGACGGGGAGTGTCTAAAGTCAACTCCTCCTAACTGTAAGAGAAAGTAAACTATGCACAGCTAGCGTGTGGGATCGAGTCGTTCAGGTATGTTTTATCTTGGACACTTAATGTTTTGTGTGTTTGGGTTATTTTTTATATGTAACATTATGTCTGTTTAACAGTGATTATACAATCATTTAAGTCTTTATAGAAACCATTCATTTTGTAGCATTAATGTTACTTTTAATTCTAAACTAAATCGAACCATTATTCTGTAAGCTTTATCTTTTGATCCATTATGATTTGCTTAACAATGTGTCACAATACTTTTGGCCGTGTGCAGGCCTGTATATTCTATCTGTTTTCTTCAGAGCATTACATGTGTGTAACTCAGTGGCATTGGCTTGTTGATAATAGAATGCCGTTGTGTCTAAACATCAATTTTGAAATAGAGGGTCACAAACAATTGACAACAGTTTGTTTAAATAAACATATCCTTCAACATATCCTGCAAAGGGCAGGCCAAATCACCACGAAAAAGCTGATGCATGGATGAGCTACAAAAGAGCTCTGATAATTATTCCTTTGATATGCGCCTCACATTTGTGTGTATTTACACTATGATTCAGATGATCCTGGAGCAAGTGGAAATATAATTGTATCCACTTATAATCAAAAAACCTTCACCATCTAAGTGAGTCAGCAAAGTGTAAATAAGGAAAAGGACATGAGGGATGAATTACAATCCTTAAAAAAACAAACCAGCATGTAACCAGTCTTGGACAAAGTACACAAACCATGTATTTGAGTTAAAGTACAGACACCCAAGATTAAATATTACTCCAGTAAAAGTAAACGTTTTAGAATAGACGTGCCTATAAAGCTAATCAGTCACAGCATGAAGATCTGGGAAAGAGTCGTGGAAGCTAGGCTGTGAGAAGAAGTGAGGATTTGTGGGCAGCAATTTGGTTTCATGCCAGCAAAGTGCACCACAGATGCCATGTTTATTTTGAGAGTGTTAATGGAGAAGTACAGAGAAGGCCAGAATGAGTTACTTTGTGTGTTTCTGGATCTAGAGAAAGCTTATGATAGGGTGCCGAGAGAAGAGCTGTGGTATTGGATGATGAAGTCTGGAGTGGCAGAGAAGTATGTGAAAGTGGTACAAGCCATGTATGAGGACAGTGTGACAGTGGTGAGATGTGCAGTAGGAATGACAGATGGGTTTAAAGTGGAGATGGGATTGCATCAAGGATCAGCTCTGAATCCTTTCCTGTATGCAATAGTTATGGACAAGCTGATGGACGATGTGAGGCAGGAGTCTCCATGGACTATGATGTTCGCGTGACATAGTAATTTGTAGTGAGAGTAGGGAAAAGGTTGAGGAGAGCCTGGAGAGATGGAGGTATGCATTGGAGAGATGGGGAATGCAAGTTAGCAGAAGCAAAATGGAATACCTCTGTGTGAACAAGAGGGGGGCAGAGGAAAGGTGCAGTTGCAAGGAGCAGAGGTATTGAGAGCAGATGAGTTTAAATACTTGGGGTCAAGTAATGGTGACAGTTGGTAGAGCGGTGAAGAAGTGAGTGCAGGCAGGGTGGAGTGGATGGCGTAGAGTGGCAGGAGTGCTTTGTGATGAAAGAGCATCTGCCAGAGTCAAAGGGAAAATGTACAAGACAGTAGTGAGGCCTGCTATGCTGTATGGCTTGGAGACAGTGGCACTGACAAAAGGGCAGGAGAGGAGCTGGACGTAGCAGAGATGAAAATGCTGCGACTCTCCTTAGGAGTGATGAGGATGGACAGGGTCAGGAATGAGTTTATTAGAGGGATAACGCAGGTAGGATGTTTTGGAGACAAAGTTAGGGAGGCAAGATTGAGATGGTTTGGGCATGTGCAGAGGAGGGATGAGGGCTACATTCGGAGAAGGGTGCAGGCAGGAGAAGAAGAGGAAGACCAAAGAGAAGGTTTCTGGATGCTGTGAGGGAGGACATGTAGATGGTTGGTGTGACAGAGGAGGACGTTCATGACAGGGCAAAATGGAGACGTATGATCTGCTGTGGTGACCCCTGAACAGCCGAAAAAAACGTTTGCCCCCTTCCTGATTTCCTATTTTTTTACATGTTTGTCACACTTAAGTGTTTCGGAACATCAAACCAATTTAAATATTAGTCAAAGACAAGTAAACATAAAATGCAGTTTTTAAATGAAGGTGTTTATTGTTAAGGGAGAAAAAAATCCAAACCTACATGGCCCTGTGTGAAAAAGTGATTGCCCCCTAAACCTAATAACTGGTTGGGCCGCCCTTAGCAGCAACAACTGCAACCAAGCGTTTGCGATAACTTGCAGTGAGTCTTTTACAGCGTTGTGGAGGAATTTTGGCCACTCATATTTGCAGAATTGTTGTAATTCAGCTACACTGGAGGGTTTTCCAGCATGAACATTTACATTTACATTTACAGCATTTAGCAGACGCCCTTATTTAGCGACTTACAATCCAAGCAATTGTGGGTTAAGGGCCTTGTTCAAGGACCCAACAGTGGTAACTTGGCAGAGGTGGGATTTGAACCCTGGACCTTGTGGTCCATAGTCCAGTACCTTATCCACTAGGCTACCACAGTGGCCTTTTTAAGGTCATGCCACAGCATCTCAATAGGATTCAGGTCAGGACTTTCCAAAGGTCACTCCAAAGTCTTCATTTTGCTTTCTTCAGCCATTCAGAGGTGGACTTGCTGGTGTGTTTTGGATCACTGTCCTGCTGCAGAACCCAAGTTCGCTTCAGCTTGAGGTCACGAACGGATGGCCGGACATTCTCCTTCAGGATTTTTTGGTAGACAGCAGAATTCATAGTTCCATTTATCACAGCAAGTCTTCCAGGTCCTGCAGCAGCAAAACAGCCGCAGACCATCACACTACCACCACCATATGTTACTGCTGCTATAATGTTCTTTTTCTGAAATGCTGTGTTACTTTTACACCAGAAGTAATGGGACACACACCTTCCAAAGAGTTCAACTTTTGTCTCGTCAGTCCATAGAATGTTTTCCCAAAAGTCTTGGGGATCATCAAGATGTGTTCTGGAAAATTGAAATGAGCTTTAATGTTCTTTTTGCTCAGCAGTGGTTTTCATCTTGGAACTCTACCATGCAGGCCATTTTTGCCAAGCCTCTTTCTTATGGTGGAGGCATGAACACTGACCTTAACTGAGCCAAGTGAGGTCTGCAGTTCTTTGGATGTTCTTGTGGGGTCTTTTGTAACATTTTCTTCGGCTGGCCACTCCTGGGAAGGTTCAACACTGTTCCATGTCTTCGCCATTTGTGGATAATGGCTCTCACTGTGGTTCACTGGAGTCCCAAAGCTGTAGAAATGGCTTTATAACCCTTTCCAGACTGATAGATCTCAATTAATTTCTTTCTTAATGGTTCCTGAATTTCTTTGGATCTCAGAATGATGTGTAGCCTATAAGGATCTTTTGGTGTCCTTCACTTTGTCAGGCAGGTCCTATTTAAGTGATGTTCTGATCAAGAACAGGTGTGGCAATAATCAGGCCTTGGTGTGGCTAGAGACAGTGAAAAATCATAGCTAATATAAATATGTGTGTGTGTGTGTGTGTGTGTGTGTGTGTGTGTGTGTGTGTGTTCATTTTGACTTTGGGTTTGACTTTGAAATAACTGCGTGTGATATCCACATCACATCTGATCAATCTAATGCTTTCATTTGGTGTGTACCTCATTACTGCAGTCCTCCTTCATTTTCACAGTGATGTAGATTTGCTTTGGAATTCTGACCTGGATTCTCTCTCTCTGTAGGATGGTAGGTCTCTGTCTTAAGTTTACCATCTGCTTAGTATGTTTATTTACAGAATGGTTTCTTTATCATACTGAGTTTTCTGTATTTCTATCCGGGTTTTTCTTTTGAGGATCACATGTGTGTAATTTGACGAACTCGGCATGTTGACGACAGAAAGCCTAACACAGTGAAACTTGAACTTAAAATACAGGTTCAAACACAACAGACAACAGTATGAAAACTGGGTTTGTTTCTAAAATATCCTTTATATAACTATTTGTGGGGACCAGTGTTGGTAAAATTACCACATTAAAGTAATGTGATTGTAATGTAATGCATTACAGTTAAATATTTTGTCATATAAGTTATTAATTTAATAAAAACTGTTACTAGCATTACCCATGAGTTTCTGTACAAATAGTATTTTTAATACCCAAAGCATAACACATTTCCTAAGCTGTTTTCTGCGTAATTTCTGCCTGCACTTACGCCTTGCCACAGCTGATGGACAGCTGGTCACGTGACTGTCCCACAGGCGGATGTATTCTCATTGTTTATTTTAGTACTAACATTACCATGAAAGTCAAGGAAAGGAAAGGCAAGTTTAATTATACAGCACCTTTCATACACCATGGAAATTCTTTAGAAATAAAAAAAAAATACAGAAAACAATTGAATTACATGAGAATAAAGTAATCAGAACAAGAAAAAAAGTTGCAAAAGGTGCAAAGAAGCACACATTAAAAATCCATTAAGAGTTAGGACTGTACTATCTGTACTATATGTGTTAGTTATGCAATCAAGTTATCTGTTAGGGTGTGTTAGATCAATGTTCGTCAATGTGACCATAGATTATCTACTAAAACCCTAAAAAACCAGATTCCGTCACCTTCCCCAACGCAGGACTTCCCAAAATCAATTACAACATCAAGTATAATGAAAAGACTATTTTAATAATTAGATATTTAATATTGCTACTACTGCTACTACTCCATTTTGTTTCATGAAAGAAATGTCATCTATCATTTTAGTACATTTTCAGATTTGTTAGTAGATTTGATCCAGTATAGATTTGATCCATATATATTTGTACAGATTTTTATAGAACCCTGTTCATTTTGTAACATTAATATTATTTTTAATTTAAGCTAAATCGAAACCATTCCTCTGTAAGCTTTATCTTTCGATCCATTGTGATTTGCCTAACAAATTATGTAAAAGTTGTGTGTGATCCTCAGGGTGCCGTACCATTCCTATACACACCTGACTATCCCATATTACACATTTTACAAAGTGATACATAAATACAATGCAATCTAACAATCAGGTCTGCACACTGAAACAAACTTTTAACTCACTGTAAGGAAAGAAAATATAAATGTAATTTTTTCCATCAGCATTAAATATCATGGAGTATCAGAAATGTTTCAGGAAGTTATGTTATGTATAAAGTTACTTTATATGACAGGAAATCCCCCGGTATCTGTTCTTTTCCTTAGTTTTTCACATGCAGTACTATACGTGGGACTGTTGTGGCCTAGTGATCAAGGTACTGGGCTATGGACCAGAAGGTTCAGGGTTCAGATCCCACCTCTGTCAGGGTAGCTGTACTGCTACAGACAGGAACCGTACCGTCTTTAGACATGAATCCAGGTTCTGTTTGGGATCTGATGACGGTTTGAGTATGAGTTTAAGATGACGCATCAATCCTGCCTTCGCTGTGGAGCGACACACTGCCCCAACTGTTGGTGTGATCATCTGGGGAGCCATTGACTATGTCAGTCGGTCACCCTTAGTAGTGATACGAGGGACACTAACAGCTCAACAATATGTGCAGGACATACTGCAGCTATGTGTTGCCTCTCATGGCAGGGCTTCCAGCTGGCATTTTTCAGCAGGATAATGCTCACCCACACACAGCAAGAGTTTAACAGGAATGTCTCCACCAGATTGGAACACTTCCTTGACCTGCCTGGTTGCCAGATTTATCACCATTCGATAATTTTTGAGACCAGCTGGGACACCAGCTTCGGCAACCTATGAGTGTGCAGGATCTACAGGTCCAGATGTTTCCCAAATGTGTCGAAGAGGCAGGCACACTACCCAAAAGTAGCCTCTGAGGGCAGTGGGGGAAGCACCCTCCTGTGGCAAGACCCAGTGTCTAATCAGACCACACCTGTAGTCATTTACATGTCTGAAACAGAACTGCATGAAGAGTTTTGCAGCAATCCATTTCTATCTGGGGTGTTATTTTTTCTTGTCAATAAGTGTACTTGAATAACGTATTTAACTGAAAAACAAAAATTATTATTGGGCGACCACTGCTTTTCCAGCGCTCATAACTTCCGCCACATCACTCCCTATGTCACGCTTTGTTTGTTTATTTGTGTCACTATCAGCATCAGTGGCCATTTCAGCGACACACACAGAGGGTTACATCTATACACACTCAAGTCAGTGCCAATTTAGCATAATCAGTTAACCTAACATGCATGTCTTTGGACTGTGGGAGGAAAACGTACACAGAGTGAACCCACACAGACATGGGGATGACATGCAGACTTCATACAGGAAAGACCCAGGCTGCTCCAATCTGGGATTGAACACAAGACCTTCTTGCTGTGAAGTGGCAGTGCTACCCGCCGAGCCACCGTGCCACCCCCCATGTCACGCACTGTTGAGATCCTCATCCTAGTGTGGAAAAGTATTGAATATACTACGTATTTATTGCCTGGGAAAAACCGTAAATACAAAATTCGGGCCATCATAAAACAGACAGCACCTGTATTATGTGTGTATAACTCAATGGTATTGGCTCATTTAGGCAAACTAACTGCTAAGGGTAGGTGTCTAAATTGACTAGTGAATAGCTAAATGGTAGACACAGGTAACACACTGTTGTTCTGTTCCTGCAGGTACTCAGTGAGCTCAAATTCCCACACAGCATTTCCAGAGGAGGCTTCAGACCCACTGCAACTCTGATCAAGGTAAAGTGATTACTGAAAATGATTGTGAAGATTCAGTAATGTTATGTTATCTATAATTTCAGAAAAACCATGACCAATTGGCAAGGACTGAGAGTATGAAGAAGGATCAATAAGTAACAGAAGAATTCAGGCTAAACGCCAAATGTCATCAATTCCTGCAGGTACAGTAAACTAATTATACAGTATACATGAAATTTATAATGAGCAAAAGTTTTATTATGACTAAAATGTTGCATAAATGTGATTGAACATTAATTTAATTTGACCATATTATAGCGAGAAGAAGAAGAAACAGCTTGAGCAATCCTCCAAACAGTAAGCTTATATTTAAACAAACTTTGTACTTTATTTAACTTTGTATTATTAAACACATCACTCATTTATGCTTCAAATGTAGGTGTAGTCCTTCCCTCATTTCATCCATGTCATTATTGCCTACATTTGGTATTTAATTAACTTTTTTACCTTCCTGTCAGTGTGTGAGGATCTGAGGTTGGTGGTTCTGGGTCGCAGTGGTGTCGGAAAGAGTGCAACAGCCAATGAAATATTAGGAATAGAGTCTTTCAGAGAGACTGGAACTACAGAGTGTGAGATACAAACAGGGACTGTGGAGGGAAGAACCATCTCCATAATTGACACTCCAGGAAAGAACAGCCCCTCACTGACTGCAGAACAGTGGAAGACTGAAATGAAGACGTGCTTGTTCCTCTCAAGTCCTGGTCCTCATGTGTTCTTGCTGGTAATTAGACTGGGGGACATCACAGAGGAGGACAGAGAAGCTGTGAACTGGATAGAGGAGAACTTTGGAAAAGAAGCTCTAAAGTTCACCATGATCCTCTTCACAGGAAAAGAAGACATGACCAAAAGACAATGGACAGAATTTAGCCAGGACCCTAAAACACTGGAGTTTGTTAGTTCCTGTGGAGGTCAATATTTTGGAATAAACAGTAAGAGAGAGGTTCATCCTGATCAGATCCGAAAACTGCTGGAAGAGATCGAGTCCATGGTTCAGAGGAACGGTGCTCGGTACTACATACAGAAGAAGAAAGAGGCAGCCGAGAGAAAGACAAAAACTGATAAGATACAAGAGGAAGAGAGGATGAAGAACAGGAATGAGAGACATAGAGAGGAACAAGAAAGAAATATCCAACAACCACAGAGAAAAGAAGAACTATACAAATCCACAAAAGAAGATTTACTGAGACAAAAAGAAATAAGAATGGAGAGAGAAAGGAGGAAATGGGAGGAACAGAGAGGAGCTACAGGAGGAGTACCAGGTGAGTAAACCTGTATTAATAATTCTATGCTTCTAATTGGGGTGGGTGATATGGTAAAAATATTAAATCACAATATTTAAAGACATTTCCATAATACACTTATCTTGATATAGATGTGATCCCAGACAAAATGCATCAGAAGTGCCAGATTCTTAAGAACTCATTTACAAATATTATCCCATACTTAGTAAAGTGATTTCTATTCAAAATGTGCTGCACTCCATCTAATTAAACAGGATGATGATATCCTTGATATGCTCAGGAAATCACAGTGTTTATCACGATAACAAAATTTACCATCAGTACGATAAAAAATATGGTCATATTGCTCACCCCTACTTATAATCATAACATATATTTGTTGTACACTTTGTTTATTCCTCCTGTGGCACTCCTCACTGCTTAAAAACAATGTACTGATTCATTAATACAGCGTGTATTGTAGAGCAGAGGTGATTAAGCCATGGCTTCTGGTCTGATTTATATGTTTTCACAATGGACAGACTTTAGCCAGGACCCTAAAACACTGGAGATTGTTGGTTTCTGTGGAGGTCAATATTTTGGAATAAACAGTAAGAGAGAGGTTCATCCTGATCAGAGCCAAAGACGACAGGACGAGATCGAGTCCATGGTTCAGAGGAACAGTGCTCAGCACTACGTACAGAAGAAGAAAGAGGCAGCCGAGAGAAAGACAAAAACTGATAAGATACAAGAGGAAGAGAGGATGAAGAACAGGCTTGAGAGACATAGAGAGGAACAAGAAAGAAAGATCCAACAACAACAGAGAAAAGAAGAATTATACAAATTCACAAAAGAAGATTTAATGAATGAAGTACAAATGGAGATAGAAATGAGGAACTGGGGGCAACAGAGAGGAGCTACAGGAGGAGTACCAGGTGAGTAAAACTCCTTCATTAATAATTTTATGCTTATAGTCATAACATTTATTTGTTGTACACTTTGCTTATTCCTCCTGTGGAATTCACTCCTTATAAACAATGTACTGATTCATTAACCCAGGCCAAGTCATGTGTGTTTTGTAGAGCAGAGGAGATTAAGTCATGGCTTCTTGTCTGGTTTATTTATTTTCTGTATTCCCTTTTCAGTTTGTCATATTTGCTTGATTTGGATCATTATCTGAGCTCTTGCTCTGATTACTGTTTATGATGGAATTCCATCAGGTTTGAGGTGGAGAGGAGGAATTCTCTTGGTTTGATGCAGGGTGTACACACAGCATTGATTAGGCAAAGCATTAGGTCACTCCTGGCATGAGTCTGTTGGAGTACTGAGTCTGTGTCCTGAGACACACAAGTCTATGCTGGGCCTTTATGAGTTTTAACTTGGAGAGCAATGCTCAACTATTAAGCCTACAGTGGCGTTGAGATACCTGAGATACCTTGAGGTTTTCCAAGGTTAAGATGTCTCGACCTTTTCTGGGTCCTATCCCCGGGGCTCCCTTCCTACACACCACTACCAGATAAACTCCGTCCAGTTGATAATGGCAAAGGGACAAGGACTGCAACACATTTATTAAACCTGACAATTAGCACCAAAATTATCTAGTAACGTTTATTTTTTTGTGCATGAAATCACAAATTGTGTACCGCGATACAAACTCTGATAGTAATCTGGTGAACATAACAGGAGAATTAACCTGTGATAAGTGTCTTTTCACAAGCTCTGTATTCTGTTTTCCAGTGTGTGATTTGAAGATTGTGCTACTGGGTGACGTTGGAGCAGGAAAAAGCTCATCAGCAAACACCATCCTGAGAAGACAAGCATTTGGGAAGGACTTTCTCAATGGTACCTGGCTGTGCAAAAGACAAGATGGAATGCTGGGAAACAAATCCATCACAGTCATTGACACTCAGGTTGCTGAGTTGTCAGACACTCATAAGCAGATGGAGAAGTGTCTATCTCTGTGTTCCCCTGGCCCTCATGTGTTTCTACTGGTAATACCTTATGGCAGGTGTTCATTCACAAACTATGCTAACTCATTAATTACAACATTTGGGAAAGAATTTTCAAATCGTACTTTGGTGCTGTTTACCCATGGAGACAAAAAACAGGATCTTTTTTTGAATTTTAACATGCTGCATGAAAACTGTCAACAACTCCTGAACAGTTGTGGGGGAAGGTATCACTTCTTCAGTAATGAGGAGAAAGAAGACCAAACTCAGGTCACAGATCTGCTGAGGAAAATTGAGGAATTAGTTCAAAATAATGGAGGAAGGTGTTATACTGCTGAGATGTACCAGGAAATGACAAAGCAGGATGGAAACTGTTCTCTGTTATGAATAAACAGCTTCTCTGTGTGTATAGACCATTTAAAAAAATATTCCAGAAAATTTCCCAGAAAAAAACTTCCCATGGAAGATTGAAATAATGGCAGTATGTACAAAATTCAATTATGACCATATTGTTTAGTTCTCAGATGACCCCCAGGTCAGGTACAGATCTGTTTTAAGAAATTCAAGTCTATCAGTTACTAAAATAAAAAAAGTAAGATGGCCGAATATCCGGAGCATCTTTATTCGTTTTATCTCGGGTATTACAGTTTTTTTATTATACATATTTAAACAGTCAATTTAGTTACGTGAACAATAATACTGGACCTTTACGTATTTGATAAATGACAATGTTGCTGCATGGTGTCACGCCTGCCGGCCTCCCTTCTTGCTGCACCTGCTGATCACGCGCACCTGTTCCTCATTTCCCACATCATTCCCACACTATTTAACCCTCACTCAGTTCACTCTCCCAGCGGATTCACGATGTCCCTACCCTGCCTCACCGCTTCGTCCTTGCCTTCGCCTTTCCTTTCATGTTGTGTCAATAAAACCACCTCACCAGCCAGTGGCCTTGCGTTTGTCTCCTGCTTCCAGCCGAGCGTGACAGTTGAATCCACCGATATGGAGACAGCGGCTACTGGCTCTGGCTGCGAGCCCACCGAAGGACGGTGGCTCGCCAACTTCCGTGCCCGGCTTGGGGAGGCGGCTCAGGACGCGGAGGCCGTTCCCGTGGATTTCGATGCGCTTATCCGCTTCCTCAACGGGCTCGCCCTGCGTCTCTCAAAGCCGCTGCCGCCTCCCGCCGCCGCGGACCTCACCGCCCCCATTCAGCCTACCCTCGGCGACCCCGCTCGCCAGCATACCCTCGGCGACCCCGCTCGCCAGCCTACCCTCGGCAACCACGCTCGCCAGCCTCCCGTCGGCGACCCCGCTCGCCAGCCTACCCTCGGCGACCCCGCTCGCCAGCCTGCCCTCCGCGACCCCGCTCACCAGCCTGCCCTCCGCGACTCTGCTCGCCAGCCTCCGGCCGGCGTCCTCTCTCGCCGGTGTCCGCCCGGCGTCTCTGCTCGCCAGCCGCCCGACTGCTGGCAGTCTCCTTCGGGGGTCCGCCCGGCGAGGAAACCCCCGGAACCGCACGCGGGGATTCGTTCTTGGAGTCCTAGCTCCGACTCGGACTCCGTGGGGGGGTGGCTCTGTCACGCCCGCCGGCCTCCCGGCTCGCTGCACCTGCTGATCACTCGCACCTGTTCCTCATTTCCCACATCATTCCCACGCTATTTAACCCTCACTCAGTTCACTCTCCCCGCGGATTCACAATGTCCCTACCCTGCCTCACCGCTTCGTCCTTGCCTTCGCCTTTCCTTTCATGTTGTGTCAATAAAACCACCTCACCAGCCAGTGGCCTTGCGTTTATCTCCTGCTTCCAGCCGAGCGTGACACATGGCATGAGTCACCAAATTTTATGTTAAAAGCATGCTGCAACGTTAACTAATGAGAACCAGGCAGTTACACATTTCATTTAGCCTTAAATACGGTAAAGTCGATTCGATGCTGTGTGATTTCACCACTGTTATAAGTTTATATTGTGAGTGAATTTTATGACAGACTGTACAATATCATTTCAATTATTTGTGACGTGAACTTCACTAAACCTTTATTTAGACTAACATGTGATGTTGCAATATAGTTGGAAGATGGGAGGGTTATCTCTTTATCTGCTTTTGTTATGGTTTCTACCATCTGTTGTAGCTGGGGTCCATTTGCTATTACACCCAGAGTAAGCACATGCAGTGTTTGTTTGTTTGTTTGTATATACTGTATATAGGACAACATGTGAACATGTGATTTTTCAACCAAATTCAAACACCATAAAAACCAAAAAGAAAAAGCATGAAGAAAAGAAGAAGAAAAACTAGGGTGCAATCATAGGTATATTATGTGTATTATAGTATATTATTATTAGTATTATAATATTACATGATGTATATGTATATTATATCATATATGCATGTGATTTCAGCCACTCCATTAGTCTCAGCGCTGCTGTCCCAGTGATTAGACATGTCGAAACTTGATTTGCCCCAGAGGCTATAAAGTTTAACTTCATAATCACTCATGTCATGTATTTATTGATTATTATTATTGTTGTATTATATTGCTTTACTTAATTCTTGCATTTAATTGCATAGCAATATAGGTGTAAATAAATCAGTCTACTGGAGGGTGGGAACAGATTAATCTTATTTACATTATGTCTACACATCTATAATATAGATTTCTGAGATCAAACAAATCGGTCGTCTGGAACCAACTACGTTCTAATTCTTAGGTTCCAGAGCTGTTCTGGCTGCATGAGCTTACTGTGCCCCATGCTTTATTTCAGGATTGTCTGTGGTTGTATTGTAATATTTTGTGATTATATTATGATTGTAATATTTATTCAGGAAATGTTGTGAGTTCCGTTAAGTTCTAACTTACTTAAGGCACTATATGATATATAGTATAGACTGTTACTAACTTTTTTTTTTTTTGCTTTCATGTAGTTTTCTTCTAGCTTTGTTTAGTGGCTTAGCTTAGTCTAGCTGTTGTACTAAACCAAATTGTACTGTTGTGAAAAGTTAAAACAGTAAGTTGAAGAGTTTCTTGTAACACTTTAAAGATTGCACCATGAAAATCTATATTAGGCTGTGTTTTATTTTTAACTTCGACTGTATTGTTGTATTTTATGCATCATATAAATGTATTTTACATGGTTTGTGAAATATAAGGAGCATAGCTGATGCTGGTATAGCGAGTGAGAGAGAGCTGCTTTAGCTGCATGAGCTTTCTGCACCCCTTTGCTACTCTCCTTTATTAAGAAATAAATCAGCAGATCTCCACGTCCTGATGTGTGTGTGCCTGACATCAACTACAGCTACCATTTCAATCTGCTACACGTTGTCAAACTGGGAATCATTCAATTGTTTTACATTGTAATAAAGTTAATTAAACCCAAGTGTAAAAACTGTTTTTATTTGGTTAGGTAGCTGAATTTGTGATTCTTCTCTTATTTCTTTCCATACCTTTTTGCGTCCCTTTTTGCTCTGTCCTCATAAAACTGAGACATCAAAAGCACATTCTTTCCACTTCCTCAATTCCACAACCCGCTCTTCCCCATAAATCCCACACCTTTCATGCTTTTTACCATTGCAACCACATGTTCAAGAGTTTCGGTTTAGCCATTGAACTTTTTAGATAAACCTCGAAGCAGCAGCAGTCACTGACATTTAGAAATGGACATGCACAATAGATTTGTTAGTGTTCATGTAGTTGAAACACTGTCATGCCCCACAACTGCGGCCGCTCTTTGATTCCCACTGTCGGTGAACTGCATCACATCACCCACAATCCTCCTTGGGGGTCTCATGACTCTGGCTGGCCAATCCGCATCTTCGCTCATCTGTGGATTACTAACTGTGTGCACCTGTGGGAAGGGGTTTATAAGCTCGGCTGTTTGAGACTTATGTCGCGAAGTACTGTCTCGGTCACGTCTGAGCTTACCGAGCGCTCCTGTTTTGCCACTTCGTCCAATTGTGGCTTTACTCCTCTTTTGTTCCTCCGTCGGTTGTGGACTTCTTCCGGTTTTGTTCCGCGTTTGTCATGTGGGTTCTGCAGTTTGCCCGAGTGGCTGAGAGTGTCCCCTCTTGTATGTTCTTATATGTAAACAAAGAGAGCATGTATGCTCCCTTTGTTTGTTTGGTTAGGGAGGAATTTGTTTTTTTGTTAGCAGTGTAGATTTCTGTTATTAATAAATTCCTTATTGGTTGGAATCTGCACTCATCTGTCTCGCACCGTCCACATTTGTTACACATTCTATAAAGTGCAGCTATTTACTGTGTAATGAAAGATAGATAATGTCAGAATTTGCTAACCCTTTGCCTACATGAGGTTTTAATTTTTTGTTTGTTGGTCCAGCCTTGACGTTATGTGATGGGTAAAGCTCATTCTGTCTATGCACTCACAGTGGGTCTTTCTTTTAAAACAAACACACAGTAATTTTGTAAGTTCTTGTAGTGTTTGGGAACTGCTCACTTTATTAGGTACACAAGTTCAATTTCTCATTCATTCAAATATCTAACCAGACAAGCAACCACTCATTACAACTGAGGTATGCAGAAGAGCATCTCTGAACAAACAAGTGGCTTCAGAAGACCACGCTGGGTGCCACTCCTGGCAGCTAAGGACAGGAAACTGAGGCTACAGTTCACACAGGCTCACCAAAACAACATGAAAGTACGGATCCATCCTGCCTTGTGTCAATGGTTCAGGCTGATTGTGGTGTAATGGTGTGGGGGGATTTTCTGGGCACACTTTGTGCCCCTTAATACCAACTGAGCATGGTTTAAACCCCACATCCTATCTGAGTATTGTTGCTGACCATGTGCACCCCTTCATGCCCATCTTCTGATATCTACTTCCAGCAGGGTAATGAGTTCACTGTACTCAAACGATCTCTACCGTCTCCTCCAAACAGAGAGTTGTCCCCTCCAGGAAAAATCATTGTAACCATAACTAAATACTTTTAAATAATATATTGTAATATACATTGAAAGAACTGTTTGCATGTTTTGAGGGATTGCATTCTCCCCTTCATATGCCTCACAGTGGTTTGGTCCACTTCTTTTTAGGGTGGGCATTGTTGCTAGGTTACGTGTATGCCGCGGAGTAATACTCATAGAGCGTCTGTCAGAGTGCCGTTATCATCAGTAAAGTCACGAGAAAATCGTCTCTCAGCCAATCAGATTGCAGGGTCGGAACTAACTGTGGTATAATAATATATAGGCTATAATAAATTAAACAGAATAAAATATTATGAATAGAATAATGAAACAGAATATAAAACTATAGAATATAAGACAAAATCTATGTAAAAAATAAAATATTAAATATAATAACGTAGAGAATATGAGGGAGTATCGGCGTTATAGAATTAAATTCTTTAAATAATGATGATTATGTTGTATCTTGAACAGACAATTGTTTTAATAAATGTTGGTTGTTTTTAGTAAATGTATGGCCTTATAGTAGTGATTATACAGTCACTTAAGTCTTTATGGAAACAATGTTCATTTTGTAACATTAATATTCTTTTGAGTTTAAGTGAAATCGAAAGGCTTACTCTGTGAGCTTTATCTTTCTATCCATGCTGTGTGATTTGCTTAACAAATAGTGTGCGTGAGCTGTAATACTTTGGGTGCTGGGCCATTTCCATACAACTTCCAAAATCATACATGGAAAAAAAAAAAAAAAAGAAAAATCTAATTTAACAATAAGGATGAAAGATTTTTAAAGATTTGTTTAGCTGGACAAACTCTAAAGTATCATGACCATGCAGCACACCAAAGATGGAGTTAGCAGAGATTTTTGCATGTAAAAACACCTAAGTAGTCAGGGCAGGTCTAAGTAATGCAGGGAAGGTACCTGAGTTTCTGGTTAGCTGAGTGTAAGAAAAGCTTTCCCGGAGCTAACAGAACTCTTCCAAGACTTGTCTCTACATGTTTCACATCTAGACAATGCAAGTAAAGTATTCAGACACAAGACAACCGGTATTTAAAAGATCTTACTAATGCTTCACCACCAGCAAGTTGCATAATCACATCTTTTAAAATACATTTCAGGCTTTTACCATCTTTGCTTTTATTTTCTTTTAAGTTTAGAAAATGCTATAGAATATTAAATTGTATAAGGCTGTCAATATTTAAATGCCATTCATGATTTCCTGAAACTCTCACTTCCTCATTCAGGTATAAGGTGTGGTTATGGTGACTCTTTAACACACTCTGGACCTGCAGCTACTTTCTTTTGCTTCCGTTGTCTATTTTGTGAAGAAAATTCCTGACTGTGTGTATCCATATCCTTTGCTTCAGCATTCCCTGCTTTTTGTCTGTGGATTTACTTCTCTAGTAGGACTTAGAAGCTTTTCTATCAGTCAAATTCCTCCAAGTGATGAGAAAAGGTAGGTTAAACAATAAAAAGTAAATGCTCTATAATTGATAGTATATTATGTATGGTTTTATATATTATGTGTATGTATGCAAGTAATAATTAACATTCAATGAATACAGTTTTTACATAAAATCAATCACTAGTAACTATAAATGTGGCTTATTATAATGTATTTTTTATCTGCTCATACTAGAGAGAGGAAATAGCATGTCTGAACCTCCCTGTAAGTAAAATACATAAAGCACCATTACAGTATTTTGTGTTTGTATGTTTACTTGTAGGGTTTGAGAATATTTAGGAGCACATGTATGCACCGTTCAACATCCACATTACCAAACATACTGTAGAATACGGTAATTCTTATCTTCGAATCTTTCATAAATTTTTTACATCCTTACCAAAAACAAAAGCAACATTGCCGTGTTGTTTTCTGCCTTCAAGACTGCAGTTCTCCTTTCTGACAGCAGGTGTCATAAGGTTTGGTCGTATTAGTCTTCAGTCTTATGTCGTGATTAATTACAGACAGATTTTAAATTCCTATCATAATTCTTTAGATCTTGGCCATTAAAGCATTTTGATCAGCTGGACGTTAAATGGTGCATACCTGTACATTTTTCATTTTACATTTTCCTTTCATTTTTATCTAAGGTTATACGTCTCAACTGGCTAAAATTGAATGAGTTGATATGGTCTGTAATCAGCTTTTGTTTTGTTTTGTTTTCTGTCAGTGTGTGAAACGGAGCAGTCGAATGATACAAAGCAAAGAATTTGCAATCAACACAGAAGAATAAAACAAATCATAATGCAGCATCATGATCGATTATTAGTAATTCTAGCAAGAACTTGGAAGCCCAAGTTCTTATGCCTGTCTCCAATTCCTTAGATACATTATTTAATGTAATAAACCTGCTGTTTCAAGAACGTTTCAATGTTTCCCAGATCTTTTCCCAGTGTTATGGATTATCAGGTCTCTTTCTGGTCTTTAGGTCTCACAGGTCTTGTCCCAGTCTTAAGTTTTTCCTGGTCTTGCCCTGGTCTCTACTTTTTCTGGGTCTTGTGCAACTCTCGAGGTTTTCCTTGCTTTAAAGTTTCTACCTGTCTCAGTGTCCCTGATCTTGCCCTGGTCTAAAGGTTTTCCAAGTCTTGCAATATTCTTAAAGCTTAAGCCACACCAAAATATCAATTATATATCAATTTTATCACCGAGATTTGAGGGCTTCCACAAACCCCTGCTTATAGTAGAGGAGTCTATAAACAAATGATATCTGATTTTTACGGGACTAAGAGTCTTATACATGAGAAATGTAGGGACTGTGGTGGCTTAGTGGTTAAGGCTCAGGGTTCAAATCCCACCTCTAACAAGCTGCCACTGTTGGGTCCTTGAGCAAGACCCTAAACCCACAATTGCTTGGAACTGTATCAGCTGTAAGTCACTCTTAATAAGAGCATCTGCTAAATGCAGTTAATGTAAATGCAATATGATAGAATGTTTATTTATATATTACAGTATGAGATTATTTTGGGTTCTTACATATTATAGCATAACAGTCTTACTTGAAACATGCAGTGAGTGAATGAGTGAGTGTTTGAGTGAAAAGCTGACCGAATATTATAATCCTGTGGAGGGCTTAGACTTCTGCTGTATAACCATAGTGTGAATTTTCTCTTTTGTTGTGCTCTAAAGATTCTTTGTTTGCATGGAAAACACTGTTATATTATAATTCAATTTGAATAATCATTTAATTGTCGTTTATCTGGACAATAATCTGTTACATGTGAAATTCGTGTTGGTGCAAAAGATGTAACTCTTCCTATGTCACTGTGTTTAAGTAACAGAATTAAAAATGCTGCAGTGTAACAGAGCCCTCACCTGGACATGTTTGAAGTAATGAATGGATTGTGATTTGAACTGTCTGGATAACTGATACTGAATAACAGCTGTACTTTAAAAATAAAGCATCAAGTGTAAATCATTTATACATTTGATTTTGTGTCTATACAAAACATTTATCATTGATAAATTAAAACTTTAATTTGTAAATAAGCTCTGTGATTACAATTTACATTTTATCGTTTTTATATATCTATACTCTTAAATGTATATGCTATAATATAATGCTTGAGCAGGGGTGCTATATTATTATTATTATTATTATTATTATTATTGTTGTTGTTGTTGTCATTATTATTATTATTATTATTATTGTTATTATTATTATTATTATTATTATTATTATTATCACTTCATTAATAATAATTCATTATAATAATACTAAATAGATTAATAAATAATACTATAGCATAGTAATACTAAATATACTTCATTCATTTTCTTATCCACTTAATCTTGGACAGGGTCGCAGGAGAACCGATGCTTAGCTGGAGGCACAGGGCGCAAGGCAGGAACAACCTTCGTCAATGGCAATTTATCGTAAGGAACACACTGAGGCCACTTCAGACTCTGGTAGGAAACTGCACTACACCTACAAAGACACAGGGAGGACATGCAAACTCCACACAGAAAAGACCAGTACGCTTCTCCTGAGATCAAACCCAGGGCCTTCAGTGCTACCCACCAAGCCACTGCGTTGTAGTTTCCCTAACCTTAACCTCAGTAACCTTTTGGTTTAAAAAGGCTGCAAAGAAAACTGAAAGTATTCTGTTGTTGAAGTACAAAGCAGGTGATAAAAACACGTAATTAAACGTGACAGCCTGTTTGAATTATGTCTATTGTTTCTCATCTGCCTGTCAACAGGTAAGTGATAACTGATAGATGAATTCAGATGATCATGCAGACAGACTGGGCCACAGTTTTTTACTGGTAGTACCATCATGATTTTTGATTATCCGTTTCAATCTACTTGTCTTTGGCTCCAGGAGTCAGCATTTCATTAAAACATGCTTTGCTTTGCGCTGGATTCCAGTAACCCTCTTTGTCTTTTTGATGCAAATTGGTTCTTAACCATATGTTACTTGACTGCAAAAAACATTTAAGAACATACCAAATCAAATTCAAAGTCAAATGCCTTTCTGTAGCACTTTTTTACAACAGAGCATTGTCTCAAAGCAGCTTTACTATTATCTAGATCCACAACCTCAACTGAGGAAGGACAGACACTCTAAACGTGATGAACAAGAAACCTTTGGACCTTAAGAAAGGGACCTAAGGTTCTTGGACATCCTAGATTTTATATGCAAGAAATGAACTAAATTACCTATATAAATAAAAAATATATAATTATAGTTTAAATACACAGAAGCTAAACAGACAACATATTTAAATAAAATAGAATAAATACAATCTATAAAAATATAGACTATAATAAACTTGGGAATGTAGTATTATGAAGAATATAATAAAATATAAAACTACAGAATGTAACACAACAGCATATATAACAAATTAGATAACTTATAAAATAGGGAATATGAGTGAGTCTGTTGGTGTGATTTAGGTCAGCAAACAGAGCGTTTATTACAGGAATTAGCTTCTATTCTTCGATTTGTATTTACACTACAGAATGGTTTAGGCTGGCTTGTGGAAACAATCTTCTTACTGCCGATAAAGGTCAGGTCTCCATACTACTTCTACTTGATCTTACTGCTGCTTTTGATACTATAAACCACATCTTACTTCTGTCTAGACTTTCTAACATTGGACTTTCTGGCTCAGTACTATCCTGGTTCACATCTTATCTAACTGATAGGCACTATTTTGTTGGTATGGGGAGCTGTGTATCTGACTCTGTTCCCATCCGTCAGGGTGTTCCCCAGGGTTCAGTACTCGGGCCTCTGTTATTCCTCATTTACCTCACTCCCCTTGGTGATATTTTCCGCCCTTATGGCTTGAAATTTCATTGCTATGCCGATGACACTCAAGTCTATGTCAGTCTTAAGCTGTCTGATTCCTTTCCTCCAGAACTGTCTCACTAGGTGTCTTAATGATCTACATTCCTGGCTTTGGGCAATCTATCTTCTCTTAAATACCCATAAAACAGAACTTCTCTGCACTGGCACAAAATCAGCTCTATCATCTCTTTCTAACCCTGTTCTTTTTATTGGTGATGTTTCGGTCCTCCCTTCTGCCTCTGCTTGTAATCTTGGTGTTCTTTTTGATCCTCTGCTGTCCTTTGAGCCTCACATACGATCTCTATCAAAGTCGGCCTTTTTCCATTTACACAATATTGCACGTCTCCGTCCGCTGCTATCCCCTAAGGCTGCTGAGGCACTCGTCCATGCATTTGTGGTTTCTCAACTTGACTACTGTAAATCCCTCCTTTATGGCCTTCCATCTAAAACTCTCCGGCTGTTACAGCTTATTCAGAACACTGTTGCTAGAATTTTAACATCCACGAGGAAAAGTGAACACATTACTCCTGTGCTCAAGAGACTTCACTGGTTGCCCATCCATCAACGCATCCAATATAAAATACTACTGCTAACATTTAAATCACTTTATGGCTTGAGTCCTTCCTATCTGTCTGGTCTGCTCGATCACTACACTCCCTCCCGCACCTTACGGTCATCTCATTCCGGTTTATTGGTCACCCGCAGACTTAGGGTCTCCACAATGGGAGGCAGAGCTTTTAGGGTGGTTGCTCCCCTGCTCTGGAACTCACTCCCTCTTTCTATGTGCTCTACAACCTCTCTCTCTGTTTAAAACTCATCTAAAAACTTATATATTTTTCTCAGCATTTTCATTCCTCTTCTACTGTATCTGTGTAATTTGTGCTATCAATGTAAAGCAACCTTGGGTGTTGTGAAAGTATATATAAAGGTAATGTGTTATTATTATTATTATTATTATTATTATTATTATTATTATGAAGCAAGCAAAAGCCCCCTTTTTACCGTTTAACATTTTGAAAGATCTGTTGAAATAAAAGATTAAATCATACTGATCATGAAAGGATCAGTTTCAGTCTGAGGGTCTGAATATAATATTAAACCTAAAGAGTTTCCATTGTTAACTGCATATTCTTCCAGTCGGAAACTTTAAAACACTTTACAACACTCGATTGTGATTGACATTGTGAAATATAAGAACACTGAGGTTTAAGTGTCATGTTAACAAAGCCTGGCCAGTACAAACACACATTTCTCTTTACTTGTTATAAAGTTTACATTTCAGTTCGTCTTTTGCAAGCAAACTACCTGATGTTCCTCCTAACAACTCTCCCCATTTTTCCAGGCTTGGAGCCAAGACTAGGACTAAACTCCCAGGTGCTAGGGTTTTTCTGTGAAGCACCACTAAAGCTGCTGCTACACCTCTATAATACACTGACATTGGTTTTGATTTCTGACTAATCTGAAGTTAAACTTCCTCATGTTTACTGCAGATTAGTCAGAATTCAGAGTGACATCGCCTCTTTCAGGTGCGTCTTACCTTGAACAGATCATTTTGTTTGTTTGTTTGATTTTTTTTGTTCATTATAAAGACAGCATCAATAAAGTACTTTTTAAACGTTATTATTATTATTATTATTTAATCTAATTCGACAGGATTAGTCTGTAAGATGTGCGATACTGAGCTGTGATCCTACTATTATGCCTGGTGATTGCAACAGGAACTTATGGGGCTTTTTTGATAATTCTGACAGGAAATTCCTTGGCATATTCCATATTCAGGTCACAAACAACTGATAACATTAAACAGATATAATTCAGTCAATTAAGGTGAACAAGCTGAGATTTCACAGCATTTTATTCAAAAGTCATCTCATAAATTGCACTGCTTTGCAGTATTTTTCTGTATTAGTTTATTGTTCTTTATTGCAATGCTTATATACACAGCTGTTTCTAAAGCATTTACTTGCTGATCATTTACGACTTTGTGTCTGTCTTCAGGTGCTTCACTGCTTGAGTTATCCAGTAGGTCACGCAGTCAGTGGATTTGTGCAGATGTGCTGCCTGAGCACTAGCCACAATTCACGCTTTTCAAAAGTTATTCT
Source organism: Ancistrus triradiatus (assembly GCA_025084515.1). NCBI lineage: Eukaryota > Metazoa > Chordata > Actinopteri > Siluriformes > Loricariidae > Ancistrus > Ancistrus triradiatus. The sequence goes on from JAJAGP010003210.1 coordinate 48,025, forward strand.
ATATGTTGTTAATATGAAATTATATACTGTAATAAAATAAGGTCTGATGCTTTATATAGATGAGATCAGTGCTTAATTTGAGTCGGATCCTGCCGCAACAAGATCCGGGACCTCTCATATTTAGAGCACAAGTGTTCCGACACTCAGTTGTGTGGATTTAATTCAATGGTACTTATTTGTGTGCAACCTCCTTTCCAAAAACCCAGACAGCTCATTTTCTTTGATGGTAACTTGTGTAATTAGATCATCAATCACGTATTGCACACTCATGCATCACGGTGTCAGTGGTTGTGTCTGTTTCTTTCCTGAATTACTTTTGGTTCTGTGGAGCTCATCCATTCAGCCTTCAGTTCTTTCTGATTGGTGAAGGATCTCAGTACTTCCTCTGGATAAACCAATCCCATGTAAAAACAGTCTCAAATCTCACTTCAGCTCTCTGACCAGCAGATCTGTGAGGAAGCAGTCGGGAGAGTTTTGTGCACCAAACTTCAACAAAATGGGGGACAGAGGTGAGGATTTATAAACCTAACATGATTGTGTGTGTATTCTGAGAGAAAGAGACTTGAAAATAACAAAAATTGAAAAAAGTAAAACTTAATTATTTAGGTTTAAAAATTAGTTCAACAAGAAGTTTTAATTTTGCTGTAAAGAAACTCAAAGAAAAAGAAAAAGCAAGAAGAGCGCTCTTTGTTATTTAAAAGATCAAAGATCAATTCCATTTGATATGCCTGTCAAAATCTGGATTAAATTATTCAAATCTCTATTCAAACCCATTGCCCTGTACTGTATTGAGGCGTGGAGAGCACTCGCACATACTCAGACTGGGACAAACACCCAACTGAAACCCTTCACACACAGTTCTGTAGAAATATCCTCCACATCCAAGTAAACCCCATTAACTTTTGGAACCACATCAACCCACAATCACTGCACTATAATTCACTGAGCGGCCAGGTGAACAACAGTTGTCACTAACGCAATTGATCCTGAGACTCAGCAGCCTGGACCAAACTCATGACCCACCTACTGGACTGAAAGCACAAAACAACAATTATTATTGTTACTATATTAATGACAAAAATCCATAGTTGTTCAGTGATAAAAGTTCAATTGCAGTACTTAGCATTTCAACCAGTTTTTGTTCATGTTTTGTTGATTTTGTAAATCTTGTGGGATCAACTGGCTTGTTTTGAATCTGTGCTGTGTTTCTTTTGATAACTTTTTATGACGTATTTTCTACATACATTCATTTAAAAAATTTTATTTGCTCCCAAATGATTATGCTGACTGTATGATTTGGAATGAAAAAACAATATATTAAATTTGAGTAAAATGCACTAGTGCTCTCAGACTTTTGGACCCCGCTGTTTGAACGAGTTTTAACCTCTGACAGATGACTGAAGTTATTTAATTTTTGTTTTGTTTAGTGTGGGAGGTTTCATGGCTAAATTGGACCAGTCTGGTGACCAATCTTCATTAATTGCACATTGCACCAGTAAGAGCAGAGTGTGAAGGTTCAGTTAGCAGGGTAAGAGCACAGTTTTGCTCAATGCAATGCACACAACATTATGGGTGACATAGCAGAGTTCAGATGGTTTGATGAACATGAAAGTGAAGTTGAACATCTCCCATGGCCTGCACAGTCACCAGATCTAAATATTATTGAGCCACTTTGGGGTGTTTTGGAGAAGCGAGTCAGGAAACGTTTTCCTCCACCAGCATCACGTAGTGACCTGGCCACTATCCTGCAAGAAGAATGGCTTAAAATCCCTCTGACCACTGTGCAGGACTTGTACTATGTCTTTCCAAGACGAATTGATGCTGTATTGCCTCAAAAGGACACCATTACTAATAATTATTGTGGTTAAAAAACCAGATGTTCAGTTCCATTGTCTAACCCTGTGATATATATATATATTATATATATAATATATATACATATATATATATTTATACAGTGGCCTTGCAACCAGTATTCGGCACCCTTGTACTTTCAACCTTTGCAACATTTCAGGCTTCAAACAAAGATTGAAATTGTAAATTTTTGTGAAGAACCACAAAAGTGGGACACATAGTGAAAGTGGAATGAAATATTGGGATAATTTTAAAGTTTTTTTTTTTTAGAAATAAAAAACTTGGAAAAGTGGGGCGTGCCAACAAAATTATTAGGCACCCCTCTTTTGATTGCAGTGTGCACAGCAAACTCACGCCGAAGTTCAGTGAGGATCTCTGAATGATCCAATGTTGACCTAAATGACTGATGATGATAAATAGAATCCACCTGTGTGTAATCAAGTCTCCGTATAAATGCACATGCTCTGTGATAGTCTCAGAGTTCTGTTTAAAGCGCAGAGAGCATCATGAAGACCAAGGAACACACCAGGCAGGTCCGAGATACTGTTGTGGAGAAGTTTAAAGCCAGATTTGGATACAAAAAGATTTCCCAAGCTTTAAACATCTCAAGGAGCATGTTTAAATTAAGATGTTGGTATTCATATTCTTGGCAGTGATTACTGCCATGCGGACACTTGCATGGCAGCCAAGAGGCCATCGCAAAAAGTTGACATGACAATAATAGTTTTGACCAGTGGGGGGTATGTGTGCATGAGGCTTCATCAGCCCATCACTAGATCTAGGTTTGTGTAAATAACCATGTGACATAATAGCCATGTGACTCTGCAGTGACTACTGGGCACTGTAGTTGACCGGGCTGCCTGTTAGACTGTACAGAGCGTCTCTGCTGCTCTCTGGTGGTACTTTTAGATGCTGTGCTCCGACAATCTGGAATTTCTGAAGACATTCTCCTTTACATATAGAAATTAATGTTTGACTTTGATTTTGCTGAATTGTCTTGACTGGGCTATGGAATGAAAGCTTTGCTTCAAGGATCCTCCGGGTTTAGTGACTAAATATATCTAAATGACACAAAACGCGAACAAACTGATCATAAAACACTGGGGAACATATTTAAAACTTAATAGCAATTTTAGTCCTAAAAAAACTGATGAACCAGTTGTGTTTGTTTTTTTCCTCGTAGGATGATTTTGTTGTTCGTTTCCTTTGGTTATAGTTTATTTCACAATTACAAATGCTAGATTTAATATAAGAAATGAGTTCAGTACTGAATTTGTGTCTATTATATAAGTCATTGTCTTGTGTATATTATATACTGTATTTTACAGTGTATTGCAGTGCTTCTGTAACTCTAAATAAACAGACGTTGCCCCATTAGCCTGCAGTTTCAGAGCTTCACATACTGTATGTACTACCAAATCATGTAAGGACTTTGGTGATATGAGTTCTTTTCTTGTCTAACGTACGAGGGGGATGCATTGGATACAGTTGACTGGAATGAACAGAATAAAGCTGAGTCGGTTTGGTAACTAATGATATAATTACTGTGCCACCATGCCAACACTGAGGAAGGTAGATATAGAAACGTCACAGTTATGTTTTGTTGATGTATCTTGGGTGTAGTGAGAGGATTAATAACCAAGATTTCATCAGTCAGTTTGGATTATTGGTAGATTATTGGTAGATGCTCCAGATCACTGTGGAAATGAGTTTGTTTGTCCATACATTTACATTTACAGCATTTGGCAGATGCCCTTATCCAGAGCGACTTGTAGAGGTGCTTTTATTCTACAAATAAACAATAGCCTAGGAATATAATCCAACTCAAACCCATTGATTGGATATTGATTAGATATCTTAAATAAATATACAATTTAGTTTTCAGTCTTCACTTAAGTGCTGGTTGAAGAGGTGAGTCTTTATTCGCCGATTGAAGACAGACAGAGCCTCAGCCATTCGGACATCCAGTGGAAATGTATTCCAACACCTGGGTGCCAGAACAGAGAAGATAGTCTTGATTCTTGTCTTAAGTTTAATCTTGAGTGGTGGGTCCGGTCGAGCCAAGCTCATGTTTCGGAGGGTACGAGGTACAGAGCGGGGTTTGATTAGAGCCATTAGGTAAGAAGATGTGGTTCTGTTTTTGCCGGTTTTAGAGTTACATCAATAAATCTGACTTGACATTTGACTTTAAATTAGCCAGCGTGTTTTAACATGATATGGAACAAAGGAGTGAATACAATAAATAAAAACAATCAATATTAAATATACTGCTCAAAAAATAAAGGGAACACTTAAACACAATATAACTCCAAGTGTTCCCTTTATTTGTTTGAGCAGTATCTGAACAGAGCCTAAAAATTCCACATGTCCTCTTTAAGTACTGACCAGTGACGGGGAGTGTCTAAAGTCAACTCCTCCTAACTGTAAGAGAAAGTAAACTATGCACAGATCGAGTCCTACAGGTATGTTTTATCTTGGACACTTAATGTTTTGTGTGTTTGTTGTTTATTGTAAAGTAATGTCTGTTTAACGGTCATTTAGAGAAACCTTTTAATGTTGCAGCATTAATGTTAGTTTAATCTTAAACTAAATCGAAACCATTACTCTGTGAGCTTTATCTTTTGATCCGTTATGCTTTGCTTAACAAATGGGATGTGTGTGAGCTGTAACACTTTGGGTGTTGTACTATTTCTATCTACCCCTGACTATCTTACACTTTATTAGGATCAGATCTTTATCTGATCACTTTATTAGGTACAACTCCTTGTTTCTGCAATCACTGTCCATTTGATCAGCTCCACCTCCCATATAGAAGCATTTTGTGGTTCTGCAATTACTCATCTGTTGCTGTACAGTTTGTGTTAGTCATCCTCTAATTCTTCATCATACACACCATCACCACATCAGTGTCACTGCAGTTCTGAGAATGATCCTCCATCCCAAGCGGACCTGATATGTGGGGGTCCTGACCATTAGAGGAATAGACTAAAGGGGACAAACAAAGTATGTCGAGAAACAGATGAACTACAGTCTGTAGTTATAGAACTACAAAGTGCATCTCTGTGGTAAGTGAAACTGATCAAATGGACAATGAGTGTAGAACCAAGGAGATGTGCCTACTAAAGTGATCAGTGTGTCTGTATTATATACAATTTAGAAAACAATACCGGAATAAAATCTAATCGCACAATAACATCTGCACACGGAAACTAAATCTTATCTCACCGTAAGGAAAGAAAATATAAAGTGTCACTTTATAATGTAGGTAGCTTTAAAGGTCAGGAAATTAACAGGATGTTTCGGGAAGGAAGTTCCCATGTATGACAGAAAATCCCCCTGACATCTGTTCTTTTTATAGTTCCCACACACAGCACTATATGATTGTTTGTTTGTTTTTTTACTCTATATTGTACTGTATTTTTGATATTCTATCTATTTTCTTCAGAGCACTTTGCGTGTATTTCAATGGAATTGGCTCGTTGATAACTGAATGCCATTGTGTCTAAACTTCAATCTTGAAATAGAGGGTCGCAAACAATTTGACTGGGTTTTTTATTTAATCATAGCCTTCAACATATCCTGCAAAGGGCAGGTCAAAACACTGCTCACTCAAGCAGACCAGTGGTACACCTGCAAAAAAGCAGAAATAATGTAATATAGGTGTGGGATACAAAAATGGAAAACTCTGAAATTTGAAATACTAAATGCAGCAAGAAAAGTCATGTTTAGCTGCATCTGTGGCCACATCTCCTATGTTGCAGGGGATTTAGGCCTCTACTAAAGGAAACCTGGATTCCCTTTTCCAGAGTGACTTTCAAATACAATTTTTCAAGGTACAGAGCAGGTCACTGTGGGCTAAGGGATCTTGCTCAAGGACCCAACAGTGTTGGCTTGTTAGTGCTGTGGTTTATGATAAGGCTCATGTCATCATATAGAAAATACTAAAGCAGTTCTCCTCAATATACTATCCATTGCTTTATAACAATTATATATTCTCAGACAAACTGATCAGCAAAGGTGCCTCATGCCAGAGGACATCTAGGAGTCTCACATTCGTGTATTTAAACTGTGATTCAGCTGATCCTGGAGCAAGTGACAATCTAATTTAATCCACGTATAATCAGAAAACCTTCACCATCTAGGTGAGGCAGCAGGAGTGTAAATAAGGAGGTACTTGGAACAGGAACTTGCCATGAGGGTTGAACTACAATCCTTAGAGTGACTGGCAAATAGTTCATTGCTTAATCAACCAAGTGTAAGTGAAAGGACACTAGTGTCACTCTTCGTACTCCAGTCTTTTAACAGAATGTTATTAATTAGTCCAACAGATCTAAACAAGCTTAAAACGAACCCTGCTATACTCTGACTGTGCTTCTTTCTCACTTATTTCCTTTTGATACACTCCTTTTTTATGCACACATAAGCCAAAAGGACCGCCAGATATCACAGTGTAATGGAGTAAAAGGTAAGATATTTGACTTTGACTTGTAGTGGAGTTAAAGTAAAAAGTCACCAAAAGTGGAAATACTTCAGAAAAGTAAAGATGCACAAAACTACTTAAGTATGGTAACAAATTACCTTTACACTTCATTACAGTCCAGCCCTTCACTTAAAAGGAGATATAATTCACAAAACAACCTGCAAAACTAAAACATTAACTCGTAATTAACTTGTTCTTAAGGTGCCAGTGAGTGAGCAAGAGGAGCCATCTGGTGTGAAGCATGAATCCATTGAGGCCTCAAACAGGTGTGTACCGATACCTTACATGAAGGTTCCCATGTCCTTTAACAGACCGAATACCCAGTATCATAGAGACAGTAGGAGAATGGCAGAGTGGGACACATAAACAAGAAATAGCATCCCAGTATCTATTGGGTCCAGTGGTCTCAGTGGTACCTCTGTTCTCAGTATTAATTTGTTCCAGAAGGCTTGTGGAGAACCGAAAATAACGAGTACTGAGGAATAATGTAAATGGAATGAATGGGTTCCAGACCCCAGAAAATCCCCCTGTATGAGGCATTATCAGCATTAATGGAGCTGTACTGTACAGGAGCTCCTGATTTATGATGGGGATATGTTCAACAAATCCATCATAAGATAAATGGATCATGAGCTGATGAGTTTAATATAGTCTGTGCTGTATCATAGAGGAGCCGATTCCACATTAACTCTTACATTAACCTACAGCTACCCAACATCATTAACACACAGCTTATTAAATGTCATGTCATTTAGTGAGTCATGGATTATTGGTCGCTGCGGTTCTCACTGTTTTGCTTTTGCTTTACTTTATTACTAACCATTTTAGGACCCAATCTAGATTTATTAGCACTAAGAATACAGTATTGTAGATGTAAAAATAAAGAAAAACACGATAAACACAGCACAGATCTGCACTGAGCGAGAGCTATTGTGAATCTGAATCACTGAATCGCTGTGTACTGAATCGTGAATCATGAATCATGAATCAACTTTCGGCAGAAACGAGTCATGCGGCTTTACTCATACAAGTTTAAGCAAGTGTTTAAAAAAGCTTTTAAACTTTTATAGGCTGTAGTAAAGGTCAGACTATGAAGTAGATCCCCACATTAAGCCCTGAAAGAAATGGAAAGGTTCTTTTAAATCAAGAACACCCATTAAAATGCATCCTATCTCACAGCCCATACACCCTGTACCTGCTCAACATCAAAGTACAAGAGCCAGAGATATCTGACTTCTAACATATACATGCATTGTGCTTTCTCACAGATCTGAGGATTATCATTCTGGGACGCAGTGGTGTTGGAAAGACTGGGATAGCCAATGCAATATTAGGAAGAAATGCTTTCAGAGAAACTGAAACTACACAGTGTAACCTACAGAGTCAGAGTTTGGTCGATCAGCTCTTAGTGGTCGACACTCCAGGAATTAACAGCAGGTTCATGACTCCTGGAGAGATTGAAAACCTGAGGAGACTCTCATCTCCTCCCAGTCCTTGTGTGTTCCTGCTGCTGATCAGAATGTGGAGCTTCACAGATGAGGAGAGGATCTCTATGGACTGGATACGGAAGCACTTTGGAGCAGAAGCTCTGAGGTTCACCATGATACTGTTCATAGGGAGAGAAAATCTGGCAGAGAGGGCTAAGATGGCATTCCTTCAAAACGATGAAACGATGAATTTTCTCAGTCAGTGCAGTGGTAGATATGTTGTTATAAACAGCAGGAGAGACTTTAATCGTAATCAGATCAGAAACCTGCTCAGAGAAATTAAGGACATAGTCCCAAGAACTGGCCGTGAACATTTTAACTGGCAGGGATGGGATCAAAGAAGGGTGAGAGAAGCACAGACAGAAAGCGTATTTATTGCAGCAGGATGCATTGCACTGGGAGCAGTAATATTGTTGTATCTGTACTGGCTGTGAGAAGAACGAATTAGAAAGGTCAGTTTGCTTGTGTAGCCTGGTGATATTTGGTATTTGTTTTGATACTCATTTAAGATTAGATTTAATGTTGAGAATGGTAATTATACATAACATGTCATTCTAAGATTCAAAAATGACTTAGCCCTTTATAGTAATCAGCCATCATCTATTACCATTTTGTTTATACTGCGTTTGTGTTTATATCTATTCCTGACATTGTTATTGAATTATTTTCTGTTTACATTGCTCTTTCTTTAATATTTGTTTTATGTGTGTCTTTTAGTGAAGGCTCTGGACTTTTGGTTCCCTATGTGCATGTTCCTGAGTCCAGGTTATGTCTAAATCCTGGACTATTGCTACTTGCTCATTTATGTGTTCCCTTACAAGGGGCTCCTGAGTGTCAGCACTCCTCAGGATATCGGTCACCACAATGTTATGAGTTTGACATGCCCACCTTCTATTACAGTATGGACCACTGGGGACCCGTATTCATCTGTATTCAGTGAGATCATCTTCATCAGGGTCGTGGTGGGTCCAGAGCCTATTCTAAAAAAAAAAAAAAAGAACACTGGGTGGGTGCAAATACAATGCAGGTGTAGACACAGTGACCCAAAGCATAGTCAGGACCAATTCTTCTGTTATATAACACTTTAAATGGAATGACATCATTATTTGTAGGCCTAAATATTTCTGTTATTTTATGAACTTGTTGCTTTGGCATTACAAAATCATTTTATGTACTGATTTACTCAGTTGAGATGGTTTGAATGCAAGTGTATAAATAAATGCAACGTTCATGTAAAGCTGTGTCGCTGTTTGCATGCTTTCCTTCATTAGATATTTATTGTAACTTCAGTTTTTAAGTCTTGTATCATATATTATTTCACATAAACTGTTTCCTACAGTGCATCCTTTAATGCTTCTTCTTAATAGCCACCAGATAGCACCAGATCTAATGCTTTCATTTGGTGTGTATCTTATTTGGTGTGTATCTTATGGGACTGTGGTAGCCTAGCGGTTAAGGTACGGGACTATGGACCAACTATGGACCGGGACCGGGATTGGACTGGGATGGACTATGGACCAGGGTTCAAATCCCACCTCTGCCAAGCTACCACTGTTGGGTCCTTGAGCAAGACCCTTAACCCACAATTGCTTGGATTATTAGACTGTACCAATTGTAAGTCGCTCTGGATAAGGGTGTCTGCTAAATGCTCTAAATGTAAATGTAAATTAAACAGACATTAAATGAGCACACCTGAGCACCACTCTGGGTTACACAGCACACACCAATGTATGAATATTTAGTAAATTATTTAAATAGATATTAGTCATATGTACAAGGACGTTCCTAACTCATTGGGACCTTCCCACATTCTCCATCTTGGCTCCGCCCCTAAACGTAGTGTTACACTATAATCTTGTTGGATCACATATTTTGATTTTCTTTTTCACAGTGATGTAGATCTGCTTTGTAATTCTGACCTGGATTCTCTCTCTCTGTGTACGACGGTAGGTCTCTGCCTTAAGTTTACTGTTTGTTGAGTTGGTTTACAGAGTGGATTCTGTATTGTACTGATTTTTCTGCATTTCTGTTTTTCTTTCGAGTATCATGTGTGTGTAATTTGTTCATATTGGCTCGGTATGTTGACGACAGAATGCCATGGTTTCTAACACAGTGACAGCAAACTTGAAACTTGAGACATGAAAAACATGGACACAAACAAGAGACAGCATTAAACGACTGGGTTTGTTTTTTAAATATCCTTTGTATAACTATCTGTGGCTCCCAGCGTTGGTACAAAGTACAGCATTACAGTAATGTGATTGTAAAGTAATGCATTACAGTTAAATATTTTGTCATCACAACACAGTTACCAAAATAATAAAAACAATGTTACTGACGGTTTTCTATACAAATCTAATTTTTCAATACCCAAAGCATAAAACATTCCCTAAGGTCTTTTCTGCGTAATTTCTGCATGCACTTATGTCTTCCCATCGCTGGTCACGTGACTGTTCCGGATTTATCCTCATAATTTTGAATTTGTTTCACACATAGACAAAACATGAAAGTGGAAGTCAAGGCAAGGCAATTTTTTACATCGCGCCTATTCACCACGGCCATTCAAAGTGCTTCAGAGATTTAAAAATACAGAAAACAATCTAATTAAAAGAGAAGAAATTAATCAGAACAAGAGAAGACATTTATCAGAAGAAAACAGTGCAAAAAAGCCCAGATTAAAAATCCACTAAGAATTTGTACTGTACTGTCTGTATCTGTGTTAGTTCTACTGCAGAGTTACCGAATCATCACCCACTAACGATCGTCTATTGTCCCGGACAACAAACATGTTGTGAAGAGCAGACTTTGATAGATCCCAGTTCTATAAATAAAACAGGGTGCCCCCTCACACCTGATTATCATCCCATTGATTGATCCCATTTTTTGTAACTTATTATATATCCCCCTGATATCTGTTCCTTTTCTTAGTTTACAGCGTTATAATTGTTGGCGCTCTTATAATTTCATGTTATTAGATAACTCGTCAAAATAAATGCTAAGGGTAGGTGTCTAATTTAACTATTTAACACCTAAACATCAGACACCTATTACATGTAACACTATGTTGTTCTGTTCATACAGGGACACTGAGCTCAAATTACCACTCCATACAGCATTTCCAGAACAGGCTTCAGACCCACTGCAACACTGATCAAGGGAAAGAAGGAGAAGAAGAAACAACATGGACAATCCTCCAAACAGTAAGCTTGTATTTCAATACCAAACATTATATTTCACTTTGACTTTTATTTCATTGCAGACAGTATGAACCTGAAATTTCATGTCTTGTCTGATCAACTTCATTTCATTTGTTAATAAACATCAAACCTGCAACACATTCCTAAAAAGTTGAGACAGAGGCAATTTAGGGCTGGTAATGAATTCAAAAACTAAATGATGATGTGATTTTATACAGGTGATTATAATCATGATTTGATACAAATGCAGAACACACAAAAGGCTGAGGCTTTAAGGAAAGAAGGCAGACTGGGGGATCTCCAGTTTATCAACGAATGTGTAAGGAAATTGAAATGTTTAAAACCAATGTTCCTCAAAGAAATACTGGAAGGGATTTATATATTTGAGTCCTAACTTTTTCTGATTAATCTTGTTGATGAATGCTGGACATCCCTGATAAAGATGTCGTCTTGAAGGCAGCTCATGTTGTTCTAAAATCTCAGTGTACTTTTCTGCATTAATGCTGCATCACAGAAGTGGAAATGACCTTTACCCAGGGCCCTGACCCGACCCCATACCATGACAGAGCCTGGCTTTTGGACTTGTTTCTCATAACAGTCTAGATGCTCCTTTTTTTGGCAATTTCTTCCAAAATAGATCTGTTATACTGATGGGTCTCCACTGAGTGATGGTCCATCCCAGATGCCTCCGAGCCCAGAGAAGTCGACGCCCCTTCTGGACGCCCCTTCTGGTTATAACATAAGGCTTCTTTTTGGCACAGTAACGTTTTAAGTGACATTTGTGCTTGTAACTCTATATTGTAGAGCTTGATAAAGGTTTGATAAAGGAATCCCTTGCCCATGTGGTTCTATCAGATATTGATGAATGACAGTTTTTGATGCAGTGCCGTCTGAGGGAGCGGAGATCACCCCTCTCCCCTTAATCTGTTACAGGTCTGAAATGCAGGATTGGATTTTTTTTAACAAATGAAATTAAATATATTGGGTTCATACTGTCCGCAATTAAATCAACAACATGAATGAAATGTAAGGAACACTATGTTTTTTTATTTGCATTTTCCATACAGTCCCAACTTCTTCTGATTTGGGGTTGTGCATTTGGTATTAAAAACACATGAAACTTTTTTACTTTCCTGTCAGTGTGTGAGCATCTGAGGTTGGTGGTTCTGGGTCACAGTGGTGTCGGAAAGAGCGCAGCAGCCAATGAAATATTAGGAATAGAGTCTTTCAGAGAGACTGGAACTACAGAGTGTGAGATACGGACAGGGACTGTGGAGGGAAGAACCATCTCCATAATTGACACTCCAGGAAAGAACAGCCCCTCACTGACTGCAGAACAGTGGAAGTCTGAAATGAAGAAGTGCTTGTTGCTCTCAAGTCCTGGTCCTCATGTGTTCTTGCTGGTAATTAGACTGGGGGACATCACAGAGGAGGACAGAGAAGCTGTGAACTGGATACAGGAGAACTTTGGAAAAGAAGCTCTAAAGTTCACCATGATCCTCTTCACAGGAAAAGAAGACATGACCAAAACACAATGGACAGAATTTAGCCAGGACCCTAAAACACTGGAGTTTGTTGAGTCCTATGGAGGTCAATATTTTGGAATAAACAGTAAGAGAGAGGTTCATCCTGATCAGATCCGAAAACTGCTGGAAGAGATCGAGATCATGATTCAGAGGAATGGTGCTCAGAACTACATACAGAAGAAGGATGAGGCAGCCGAGAGAAAGACAAGAACAGATAAGATGCAAGAGGAAGAGAGGATGAAGAACAGGAATGAGAGACATAGAGAGGAACAGGAAAGAAAGATCCAACAACCACAGAGAAAAGAAGAATTATACAAATTCACAGAAGAAGATTTAACGGCAGAAGTACAAACGGAGAGAGAAATGGGGAACTGGGAAGAACGAGGTGAGTATACTCCTTTATTAATGATCCTTTGTTTATAATCAAAACATGCACAGTGGTGCTTGAAAGTTTGTAAACCCTTTAGCATTTCTATATTTCAGCATAAATATGAACTAAAACATCATCAGATTTTCACTCCTAAAAATAGAGAACCCAATTAAAACATCAATGTGTATTATAAAACATTATCAAACATAAAACATCAATATGTATTTTTAATTATTTCTTTGAGTTAGAAAAGTTAACATTTAAATGTACTTAGATTTAATCATCTAAATAAATCACAATTTCCATATATGTACAACCCCAAATCAGAATATTTTGGGACAGTATGGAAAATGCCTATATAAAACCCTCCGTGTTCCTTACATTTACTTTGAGCTTTATTTCATTGCAAACAGTATGATCCTGAGATATTTCATGCTTTGTCTGGTCAACTTCATTTCATTTGCTAATAAACAGTAATAATAAACAGGCCTGCCACACATTCCAAAAGGATTGTTGGGACCGGGACAATTCAGAGCTAGTAATGAATAAAAAAAACTAAATAATGATGTGATTTCAAACGGGTGATTATAATCATGATTTGGTACAAAAGCAACATCCAGGAAAAGCTTTGTAAGTCTTTGAGGAGTAAAGATGATCAGAAGATCTCCAGTTTATCAACGAATGTGTGAGAAAATTATTGAAAGTTTAAAATCAATGTTCCTCAAAGAAAGATTGAAAGGGATTTATGTATGTCTCCCTCTACAGTGTGTAATATCATTAAACCATTCAAGGAACCCCATACTGTAACACACCTTAAGGCGTGTTTGCAGGAAGAATGGAACAAAATACCTGATGAATAAAGAATGGAATATCAAAGGGCACATTCCCGCCGCTAGGGGCCGCCGTGGGGCCGCTAAACGTCGCGGCCGGCCCCCTATAAAAAGAGCGTCCTAAGCGCCGGCCTACGGCGCACTATCTGCTCTTGTACGTCGCTTTTCAGAGTGTTTTGTACTGCGCTACCCTCCGGCTTTGCCGATTAAGGAAAGTGGTGGCCCCGTCTCGCAAAGGAGGCGGGATCTCGTAAAGTCAAAAGACTTGAGGTAACCGTCAGGGCCGTAGTTTGGTTAGGTGAGGGAAAGTCTGGTAACGCCACTAACCTCCTTTTTCCGCTCCCTGAGGCCCTTCGCTCGCTTCGGCCGTCTCTGTTGTAGACGCCGGTAGCTCCGTTCTCGTGTCGGTTAGGCTCCGGCATTTTCCTATGCTTGCTGTATCCCGGGACGAGTATTTCCTCTCTCCCCCCGGGCTCTATCGCGTTTATTTCGCGTTCGAGAGACGCGCTGCTCGCTCCGGCCACGCTTGGCCCGAGAAATCCCCTGCACATGCGCAGTCGAGCACTCCAGCCACACACACACAGCGCTTCTGCCACACACGCAGAGTGCTGCTCCCACGCACACACATAGTGCTCATTCATACTCGTTACTTTTCACGTGCCTTTCTACGTTGATGTTTATTATAACCCCTTAGTCTGAGTTCGTCTAGAAGCGACTCCTTCGTTTGCCCGTGGGCTTATAGAGATTTCTGTTCGTGTCTATTGACAAAATCTGTGGCGCAGTGGTAACGTCCCTGCCCCCGGAGACTGTGACTCTGGTTTCGAATCCCGTTGCTGACTGTTTTCAGCAGCTCTCACACGTACCCGGGGGTCTACCCTTTATTTCCTTCATTTTTTTCCCACCTTTTTGTGCGGAGCCCCCTGCACTTGGATCCGTTATCCCCTTTCTTTTCCGGTGTGCCCCCTGGCCCCCCGTAACATGGAAGACCTGAAACACTAAATCTCTTGGTGTCCTCGGTGCCAAAACATCTTTTAATTGTGGTTAAAAGGAATGACAATGTTAAAAAGTGGTAAATGGTTTACTGTCCCAACTTTTTTTGGAATGTGTTGCAAGTTGGCCAGACAAAACATGAAATATGTCAGGTTCATACTGCCTGCAATGAAATAAACATAAAAATAAATGAAAAAAAAAACCCAACCTCTTCTGATTTGGGGTTGTGTATGAAATATTGGATATAATAGATTAAAGAATATGCAAGTCGGGACAATTTAGTACTTCATGGGAAAGATTTGTTTGTAATTTCTTTGTCATTGAACCAGAGAAGGGGAGGGAAGTTATTGCCATCTTATAAGTACTGAGTAATGTGAACTGAAACGGAAAGATGACCATCACAGGACTGGAATATCTTTGGCAGATGAGTAGGAAAGTAGCACTGAATCTATGAGATTCATCCTCAAGTTGATGGAGGCAGTCAAGAAAGGCATTGTTGCCCTTGTAGCAGCGAAACCACAGGCGATATCCCCAGGATAGCACCAGCTCGGAGTAAAGAAAGATAAAAATGGGGTTAAAGTGTGATACAAACTTAAACATCAATAATAAGTCATCAGCATCAGCATAACCAGCCGCTAGATTGCTCAGGCAGGGTATTTGTAGTGCCGGTCCCAAGCCCGGATAAATGGTGAGGGTTGCGTCAGGAAGGGCATCCGGTGTAAAACATTTGCCAAATCTAGTATGCGAGTTCATAATAATTTCACCATACCCGGATCGGTCGCGGCCCGGGTTAACAACGACCGCCACTGGTACTGGTAGCAAACATGGCGGCGTACCAGCGGAAATTGGACTACTGTGTTTGCCGAAGACAAGGAAGGAGGCGTGTGAGGAGACAGAGAGAAATCAGGAGGGGCCAGAATATAGCACTGAGGGTAAGCAACCCTAAATGTTGTAGGGACGATGACAGGGAAAGGTAGAGAGCTGGCTGATATGATGCAGAGGAGAAAGGTCGATGTTTTGTGTGTGCAGGAGACAAAGTGGAAAGGGTAGCAAGGCTCGGTGCATTGGTGCAGGGTTTAAAAACTGTTCTACCATGGTGTGGATAGGAAGAGAAATGGAGTTTGGTGTGGTCCTGAAGGAGGACTATGTAAAGAATGTCGTTGAGGTGAAAAGGGTGTCAGATAGGATAATATGTCCTGAAACTGGAAATTGAGGGTGTATGTGTAATGGTGAATGTGAATGTTGTTAGTGGCTATGCACCACAAGTTGGCTGTGAATTAGAGGAGAAAGAGAGATTCTGGGGGGGAGTTAGATGAAGTGGTTTGAGAGCATTCCCAGGGAGGAGAGACTGGTGATTGGTGCAGATTTCAATGGTCATGTTGGTGAAGGTAATAAAGGAGATGAGGAAGTGATGGGCAGGATGGGCAGGTTTTGGTGTTAAAGGATAGGAACCTAGAAGGACAGATGGTGGTGGATTTTGCAAAGAGGATGGAAATGGCTGTGGTAAACACATATTTCCAAAAGAAGGAGGAGCATAGGGTGACTTATAAGAGTGGAGGGAGGAGCACACAGGTGGTAGACTAAAAAAGAGGAGATGGTGATTGTAAGGTAGTGGCAGGGGAGAGTGTAGCTAGGCAGCATCGGATGGTGGTGGTGTGCAGGATGGCTCTGGTGGTTAGGCAGAGGAAGAGGACAAAGGCAGAGAGGAAGGACCAAATGGTTGGAAAGTTGAGAAAGGAAAAATGTTCTAAGGAGTTCAGAGAGGAGCTGAGAAAGGCTTTGGGGTGATAGGAAAGAGCTCCCAGACGACTGGGTAGTAGCAGCCAGCAACAGTTAAATAGACAGGGACCGGGTTAGACAGACCGTTAGAAAGGTACTGGGTGTTGTCTTCTGGACAGGCAAAGGATGAAAAGGAAACCTGGTGGTGGGAACAAGGAAAAGTGCAGGAGGTTATTCAGGGAAAGAGGTCAGCAAAGAAGGAATGGGACAGGGACAGGACTAATGAGAGTAGGCAGGAGTACAAGGAGATGCGGCAAAGGGCAAAGAGGGAGGTAGCAAAGGCCAAGCAGAAGGCCTACGATGAGTTATATGAGAGGTTAGACAGTAGGGAAGGAGAGAAGGAGTTGTATCTGCTGGCAAGACAGAGAGATAGAGCTGGAAAGGATGTGCAGCATGTCAGGGTGATCAAGGATAGAAATGGAAATGTACTGACAGGTGAGGAGAGGGTGAGGGAAAGATGGAAGGAGTATTTTGAGGAGTTGATGAATGTAGAAAATGAAAGGGAAAGAAGGCTGGATGGTTGTAGAAATGTGTGGAACAGGATGTAGCAAAGATTAGCAAGGACGAAGTGAGGAAAGCTTTGAAAAGAGATGAAGAACGGGAGAAGGCAGTGGGACCTGATGACATACTGGTTGAGGTATGGAAAAGTTTAGGAGAGCTGGGAGTGGTGTTTTTGACTAGATTATTCAATGGAATTCTGGTGAATGAGAGTATGCCAGAGGAATGTGGAGAAAAAGTTTACTTGTACCAATTTTTAAGCAGCAGGGGTGATGTCAGAGTTTGTGGCTCTTACAGGGGCATAAAGTGATGAGCCACACAATGAGATTTGGAGAGAGTTGTGGAAGGTAGGATAGGCTCAGACAAGAGGTGACAGTGTGTGAACAACAGTATGGTTTCATGCCAAGGAAGAGCACCATGGATGCGATTTTTGCTTTGAGACTGCTGATGGAGAAGTATAGAGAAGGTCAGAAAGAGCTACACTGTGTCTTTGTGGATTTGGAGAAAGCTTATGACAGGGTGCCAAGGGAGGAACTGTGGTGGTGTATGAGGAAGTCTCGAGTGGCTGAAAAGTACGTTAGATTAGTGCAGGACATGTATGATAACAGCGTGACAGCGGTGAGATGTGCTGTAGGAGTGACAGACATCTTCAAGTTTGAGGTGGGACTGCATCAAGGATCGGCCCTGAGTCCCTTCTTATTTGCTCTGGTGATGGACAGACTAACAGATGAGGTCAGACAGGAATTGCCGTGGACTATGATGTTTGCAGACGACATGTGATCTGTAGTGAGAACAGGGAACAGGTAGAAGAGAACTTGGAGAGCTGGATGTATAATCTGGAAAGGAGAGGAATGAAAGTCAACTGTAGTAAGACAGAATACCTGTGTGTAAATGAAAGGGAGGCAGGTGGAACAGTCAGGCTACAGGGATCAGTGGTCACAATGGTCCAGGAGTTCAGGTATTTGGGATCAACTGTCCAAGGAAATGTGGATTGTGGAAAGGAGGTAAAGAAGAGAGTACAGGCAGGATGAAGTGGGTGGAGAAGAGTGTCAGGAGTGCTGTGTGACAAAAGGGTCACAGCAAAAGTGAAAGGAAAGATTTATGAGAGAGTAGTGAGACCAGCCTTGTTGTATGGCTTAGAGACAGTGGCACTGACAAAGAGACAGGAAGCAGAGCTGGAGGTGGCAGAACTTAAGATGTTGAGGTTCTCTTTAGGAGTGTCTAGGGTGGACAGGATTAGGAAGAAGATCATCAGAGGGTCAGCACAGGTTGTAAAATTGGGAGACAAAATTCGAGAGGGAAGACTGAGATGGTTTGGACATGTGCAGAGGAGGGATAGTGGATATATTGGTAGGAGGATGTTGGAGATGGAGCTGCCAGGCAAGAGAGGGAGAGGAAGACCAAAGAGGAGTTATTTGGTTGTGGTAAATGAAGATATGCAGGGAGTTGGGGTGAGAGTAGAGGACGTGGAGGACAGGGTGAGGTGGAAACGTTTAACTCGCTGTGGTGACCCCTGATAAAGGGAGAAACCGAAAGAAGAAGAAGAAGAAGAAGTCATCAGCAATGATTATATCACAAGACTCCACTCCCCA
Organism: Ancistrus triradiatus; assembly: GCA_025084515.1. Classification (NCBI taxonomy): domain Eukaryota; kingdom Metazoa; phylum Chordata; class Actinopteri; order Siluriformes; family Loricariidae; genus Ancistrus; species Ancistrus triradiatus. Next base: position 66,628 of record JAJAGP010003210.1, read on the forward strand.
ATTATTAATTTCCAGAGAGCCCTTCCTTGGGTTTTGTTTTTCCTCCCGTTAAGTAGCTTGATACTCTATATTTTGGATGTGTAATAGGCTTTGTGAAAATGGTCTGACAAATCCTTTAGGCCATATATGTAGATTACATGTTTAATAAACAGTAGTGTGCTTGAACAGACACAACAAACTCAGTATTTAAAAAAATCCCTCAAGAACCAAAATAGGACAGTGAACTGGTATATACAGTAAATGAGTGTTTGAGTGAAAAACTAACTGAATATTTCACCCATATTCAGTTTGCTTATATGTAGAGTAATTCTGCTGTATTGCTAAACTGTTGTGTCTGTCTTGTCTTTTGTTCTCTCTCATTTGTTGTTCTCTAGTTTATTTGTTTAGACTTGACAGCATCAAAGTTTTAGACCAGTTGGTTGTTGGTTTCAGACGAAACCTATCAGATATTTATAAAAAAATATAGATTTAATTAAATTGTGATTGTTCAGCTACAGAAATGTTGCTTTTGCAGTTGCTTTTATTCTGAATTCTGAAGGCCTTTCACAATACACAATATAAAAGTCTTTCAATAAATTGTTCTATACATAACGTTACATTAGATTTGATTCAGGTTCTTACTTAAAGATTTACCCATGTGGAAGTTTCATCTGGAATTCTGTGCCACACTCAAGTTTTATGAATTTGCCAGCTTGATCACTACAGGGTTGGATCATCATTCACTGAGTTTACTGACATATTCAAAGTAAAAACTTCATCTGTCAACAACCATCTGCTGCACTGTACAATCACAATGAAAAGCCTGAACACATGAGTCATGTCGGTTGTCATTAAGGATTGGCTCCACATAATTTATTAACATAGATAAATACCAGTTTAAGACACTTTGACATTTCTCTTTTCACCTGTCAGATTTAATTGGTTCTATATTTAGTGAGAATAATTGAGCACTAAGATCAGCAGGTTTGTAGATCTGTCAGAATTAAGCTACTCACATTTATTCAGCTAAGATGTGTTAGGTAAAGGAAGTGGAACTATGCAGCATGTTTAGAGGAACTGGATCCACTTATAATTTGGGACACATCTACAGTGGTCTGATTAAGAAGAGATTTTGACTCTGGGAGAACAGAGTAAAGGGGGCTAACAAAGTATTGGTAGCTTTGGTAGCTTTGGTAGCCTAGCGGGTAAGGTACTGGACTATGGACCAGAAGGTCCAGGGTTCAAATCCCACTCCTGCCACCAAAGCTGCCACTGTTGGGTCCTTGAGCAAGGCCCTTAACCCACAATTGCTTGGATTGTAAAGACTGTATTAATTGTAAGTCGCTCTGGATAAGGGTAAGGGCGTCTGCTAAATGCTGTAAATGTCAATGTTGTACTGTATTGTGGTGCCCGTGAACCCCAGGGGTGGGCGTGTCCACGGCATGCAGGTCTCAGGCAGTTGTGTAAATAATTACAGATATGATCTAATTGGACACTGTGTCTTACCAGAAGATGCATAAAAGTGCTACCCACTCTGCCTTATAAGTAGGTTCTCAGAGGCTACTTTTGAGTAGTGTACCTCTTGGTGAGAGATCGTTGATGCTAGACATGAATCTATGATGCACTTAAAGAATCATTGTACTGACAGAAGCAGGATGGTGGTTCTAGAGGACTTCTACTCCATCTAGGCTATTCTGACCTAGCTGTTAGGAGGTGACCAGGCTCCGGACAGCCCAGATAGACCCCCAGTAGAGAGGATTGTTTGATCCACTGATAAGCACGAGCAGCTCCTACAGTTTCATTATCCACCATCCAGACACAGGGGGCACCTTATCTCTGGCCAGACCTTTTCCAGGGGCTTAGCAGAAGGAAATTTGTTGTCACGGCACCCATTACGTGTCCTGCCATTGACAGCCAGACACCATTGCCTTTGTTTGCAGTGGTGTCATGAACAAGAACCCTGGACTGCTATAGACTGGAACCATATTGTCTTTAGCAACAAATATAGGATCTGTTTGGGATCCGACGATGGTCAAGTTCAAGTATGGAGGCCTTGTGGTGAGTTCTTCAATTCTGCTTTTGCTGTGCTGCAACACACTACCCCAACTGCTGGTGTGATGATCTGGTCGGTCACCCCTAGTAGTGATATGAGGGACACTAACACGTGTTGCCCCTCATGGCAGGGCTTCCAACTGGCATTTTTCAGTGCTTGGTGCTCATATACCTCACCCTTAACGTATTAATAGTAAATCCACCCATTGTGGAAAATGTTTATTCATTGAATAGCAAGAAAGTGCTTTGGTGTTGTAACAATTACTCTTTGTTCAAATCTGCAGATACTGAAATAAGGATTCTCCTGCTGGGTAAAACTGGATCTGGAAAAAGTGCAACAGGAAACACAATAATAGGCGAGAGGGTGTTCATTGAAGAATGCTCCTTTGGTTCTACTAAAAGAAATTTCAGAGGCATGAGAAATCTTGATGGACGCTTAATATTTGTGATCGACACTCCAGGAGTCTGCAATACATCACAGAGAGAGGCAAATGTTAGAAATGGCATTAAAGAAGCCATAATGAGTTCTTATCCTGGTGTGCACATCATCCTACTAGTCATCAGACTGGACACAAGATTCACAGAGGAGGAAACCAAAGCAGTGAAGTGTATTCAGAGGAACTTAGGACAGCAGGCCAAAGCCTTCACCATTGTACTGTTTACTTATGGGGACGTGCTAGAAGGGAAATCCATAGAGGAACATCTGAGGAGATACCAGAATGTGAAGAAGCTAGTTGAAGGATGTAGCTCAGCATGTCATGTGTTTGAGAACAAAAAGCATGAGCAGGGTCAAGTCAGTGAGCTTTTGGAAAAGATAGATCACCTGATGAAGAAGAATAAGAACAAAATGTACACCGCAGACATGTTTGAAAAAGCTCAGAGTGAGCTTGATAGAATTCAGAGTGAGGCTGAAAATACAACACTTGTTCCGGTAGGACTAGCAGGTGCAATTGGAGCTATAGGTGTAATTGGTGGAATAATAGTGACGGCAGCAGTTTTACAAAGAAGTCCTTTTTGAATGGACAGAGACACAAATGTAAAAATAAGAATACAGGCACAGAAAGTGCACATGCTAACACAGACCGTTAGCCTACTTACAAACCTCTTTTTCACGGGTGTACTAAGATTCAGTTTAGTCTTAGTAACTGCTTTGCGATCAGATGAAAGTTTTGCTCTCTGTAACCACAGGGTTACTGAATATAGCACTAAGTCACGTTATCTGAATGTACCTCAATCCAGAGAACATTTTGGATAATGAATATTCAGATTCCACATGGAAAATTCTCTACTTGTTTGTTGATGTCTAACACCACCTATTTTCAATTATGTCAACATGTGTGGTAGAAAGTGTAGATTTTTAATTTAATATATTTGGTATACCTATTTACTGCTTGTATAATGTGTCATGATCCTTAAACTGGACCTTTTCTTGTTTTTGTTTCTGATTATCTGTAGATGTACAAATAGACCTTGTCTGTTGTCTGTAGGACATAAGTATGATTAGAACCTGTTCAAAGCAGTATTTACACTAATTTGTCATGCTAAAGACAGACTTTCTGATGATATGTAGTCCTAATGTTAATATTAAGTCTGATGACACGGTACATGACATGTAGGAAGGAGTCTCATTATCATAATGGGTTTAAGTAACAACTATAATACTCATGAGTTTGAGTGATTTTCATGTTCTGTGTAATTTAGTTAATTAGTGACTAATCAACATGAAACTAAATCATGTGTAGTTTAATTCACAAGTCATCTTTTCATTCTAATGAGAATCATAAACTGAAATTCTGGAGTAAGTTTTGAAGTTTAAAGCCTTCTGAAGGTCAATGACTAACATGGAGGGAGGTCAAAACTCCAGAGAGAATTATAGTGGAGCAAGAGTGTCCTCTGGCATTCTTAGCATGTCATTAGGGTCACAAGATTGTTTAGATTGTTTTCCAAACAGTGAGAATCCGTCAAATAAAGTGTGTTTCTGTTCACTTGAGAAGAGTTGAGTGTATTTATTAGGTGACATATGTTTGAACCAGGTTTGGTGTCCTATGATCAGGTACATTTGGTAAGGTAAGGTAAGGGTGCTACCTGAGGTCTTTAAATTTCATAATAAATGAACTACTAGTGTCTCTGAATTTAACAGGTTGAATTTCCACCAAACATGAGAGTGATGCAGCGGACTTTCTGATTATCCATCCTGGCCGACTCTTCCCAATCTGTAGACTGGGTGGTGTAACGCGTCTCTAACCCTTGGGTGAGGTTAACCCTCCAGTTCTGGGCTGTGATATATAAACACAGTATATAATTTGATAGTTTATGTATCTTAAACATTTATCTTGCAATGTACAAACTGTTTTTAGTTTATAATAGACGCAGTGTAGCATTGCCTATGTAGATTTACAAAACAACACTTTATTTGGTCAATTAATAATTTTTCAGGTTAATAAAAGTGAAACTATGCAGCATGTTTACTGGAAGTGATTCAGTTCCTGGAAAGAAAACACCTCAGTTACACGTGATTCACTGAGATCACTTTCTTCTTGTTTTTCTAAAACAGAAACCACTTTAAATCTCTCCCATGCCTCTGTCAGGGAGACGATGAAAAAAGGCCCACTCTGAGCCAGTCCTTATCACCCATCATTACAGGGTGACCTCACTAATGACCTTTGGCTGAATGGAAGCAATACTCGAAATCGAATATTTTGTGGAAAGTCAAACCAAAGTGAATGTTGTCTACCAAAGTGGAGGCTCTAATGGCATCAAAGCAGGAGGAGCAACTCCATATCACTGCTCCAGGGAAAGAGAAGATCCCTCGTCTCTGCATGTGAGTTGGAAGGCTCTGCTGGGACTCAAACCCGGGCCCCATGGTGATGGGCTAGTGTGTTAGACTGCTACATCCACCCAAACGCTTTTCTAGAACATGTCTGGGTGTCCACATATTTGCCTTGATGTTACATTTAGCTGTATGAGCTCAAGTTTGATAGCATAAACAATGAGGTTCTGAACCAGCCATGTTCATATAATGTAGATAATGTATAATTTAGATAATGTAGCCTGTTTGGGACACTGCCACAGTGAACTGATGGAGGTTTTGAGAATAAATCTGATAGCACTTGTTGTATTCATAAACGTGTAGTTTCAATCTGACATGACTGCGACTTTACCGAAGATACACAGAATGACAGATACAATGTACAACCGGCTCCATCTCATCCACTGATAAGAGTAGGATTGCTAATTGATCATCTAGTGGCAAGTGCCACCTTTTGGTTACATGGTGCTATTGCATGGAGGATGTACTAGACTTTAAATTTGAATAGTTATTTTAATAAATAAAGTAAATATAATGGTGTCTGTTTTAATTTAAACTTAAATAGAGGCAATTTCTTGGACGATTTCAAAGACAAACTTGCTACACATTTCCAATATTCTTCCAAAGCCAGTCCACACCTGTGCTCTCGTCCTCCCTGAATCTCTCTCCCAATCTGACAACCAGCAGAATCACGTGCACACCAGGATAACAAAGACTGATACCCTCTTTAATTTCATTTTTAACCTAACAAACTACAAATTCCAGGGGTGTCAACCACAACTATGCTCCTCACTCGCACAGACCACTGAAAGAACTTCTCATTCAGGATGGTGTTTCCTGCTGCGCTCTTTCCTGATCCGGGTTTCGCCCCGGCTGGAGAATCCTCGTTTCAGGATCTGCAAAGAGACAGAGTTTAATGCTTCAACAACAGAAAAACAAGAAGAAGAGAAGTGGCATGTATCTTTTGTAAACAATAACCAGCTACTCTGCTGACACAATCTTCAATACCATCACAGAAATTGTGTACAAAGTCATTGTACAATCCCACTCTAATTGCCATATGAACTACTTGGGATTATCGATAAAATATATTTTCAGAAACCTCTGCAATACGTACAGTACATACAGTATTTATGGAAAACTCTCTTTCACCTGCACTGGATTTAAAGCTAAGAAATCACAAATAACTTTAGACTATAAAAACTTTCCTCCAGTAGGCTACTCACCTATATTGTTTGCCTCCATTAAGACTTGACAGAATCAATCAAAGCTGAAAGCAGTTGGTTGCTGGTTTCAGACCAAACCTTATAAGATATTTATAGAAATGTTGTGTGTAATAGTTGGTGAGGTCACAAAGGGACCCCAGGGTAACTTCTAAGCAACTGAAGGCCCTCTCTCACATTGGTTAATGTTCATGAGTCCACCATCAGAAGAAAACACTGAAAAACAATGGTGTGCATGGCAGGGCTGCAAGGAGGAAAGCCACTGCTCTCCAAAAAGAACATTGCTGCTCGTCTGCAGTTTGCTAAAGATCACGTGGGACGAGCCAGAAGGCTATTGGAAGAATGTTTTGTGGATGGATGAGACCCAAAATAGAACTTTTTGGTTTAAAAAGAAAAGCGTTATGTTTGGAGAAAAAGAAAAAACCCTGCATTCCAGCATAAGAACCTTATCCCATCTGTGAAACATGGGGTGGTGGTAGTATCATGGTTTGGGCCGGGTTTTTGCTGCATCTGGGCCAGAACGGCTTGCCATTCATTGATGGACAATGAATTCTGAATGATATCAGAGAATTATAAAGGCGAAAATGTCAGGGGTCATGCAGCAAGACACCGACCATAAGCACACAAGCCGTTCTACCAAAGAATGGTTACAGAAGAATAAAGTTCATGTTTTGGAATGGCCAAGCCAAAGTCCTGACCTTAATCCAATGGAAATGTTGTGGAAGGACCTGAAGTGAGCAGCTAATGTGAGGAAACCCACCAACATCCCAGAGCTGAAAGCTGTTCTGTACGGAGGAATGGGCTAAAAATCCTCCCAAGCCGGTGTGCAGGAATGATCAACAGCTACAGGAAACGTTTAGCTGCAGTTATTGCTGCACAGGGGGGTCACACCAGATACTGACAGCAGAGGGTCACATACTTTTGCCACTCACTAATATGTAATTTTGGGTCGTTTTCATTTCTTGTAATGCAGGACAATGTCACAATCCATCAAAAAAGTTGAATGTATTAAGTGTACTGGTGTGGATATTAAGTTCAGGAAAATGGACTAATGTTAAAATCCTTAAGCACCCATGGCGATAATGTATCTGGTTGATTTCTATTAATTATGGCAGTAAGCTAAAGAAACAGAATCATATCTGTTAACAGAACCTTTGTGATTTGGCTTACAGACAACAGCCTTTCAGCGGTGCTTAGCTTAGATCTGCAAAAAACTAGCAAAGGGTTATTAGGATCGTATTAAGGTGAAGAAGATCTTTTATTTTTATTTTTTTCCAAAATTTTGCCTTATTTCATTGCAATTCCAAGGCAAAACAATGTACGGACAGTGCAGTAAAAATGTGAAAATCCTACAGAGTTATTTTAAATGCAGTGTGGACTACAGATAAATAAATAAAAGAATGCCACTGTTGCTATCACAATGGAAAGCCTGAACTCCTGAGTCATGTCGGACGTCATTAAGGACTGGCACCACACCATGCATTCACATAGATACTAAATACCGGTATAAAGATGCTTTGACATTTCTCTTTCACCCTGTCAGATTTAATTGGTTCTATATTTAGTAAGAATTGAGCATAAGATCAGCAGGTTTGTAGGTCTGTCAAGAATTAAGCTACACACATTTTTTCAGCTGAGGTGTGACAGGTAAATGAAAGTGGAAGTATGCAGCATGTTTAGAGGAACTGGATCCCACTTGTTAGGCGGGACACCTTAGTCTCACACTGATCCAACCCACCCCCTATTGTTATACATCCCCCCATAGGTCAGGTAGGTTCAGCCCCATCTGTCCTCAATAAGTCAAGTCAGATCTATTTATATAGCGCTTTTTACAATGGAGCATTGTCTCAAAGCAACTTTACAAGTTAAGATTATCTCCTAATAACTACGTCCAATCCCAAATTGAGCAAGCCTAGGGCGACAGTGGCAAGGAAAAACTCCATTAGTGTTATAGGAAGAAACCTTGGGAGGACCAAGACTCAAAAAGGGACCCAACCTCCTTGGGTTCCGTAGATGATAAATCTAAGAGCGAATTTTCAAATAATTATCTTGTGGATAAAACATCTGATTACATTCTCATTTCTTATAAATGAAGCTGCTGAACCAGTAGTGGATAAGAGAATACAGAATGTACAGTAGGACTTTTATTATCACTCTATGTCCAAACTTGTAATAAAACATTCACTGTACATTATTTGTATATTTCACACATGATCCAGTACGTTTGTGTAAACCTAAATTCCATAAAATAGATCATATTCAATTCATATAGTGTATATAATCTAAATAATGAACATTATAGAGTGTATCTATATATTGTGTGATTTGGGACACGTCCACAGTAGACTGATTAAGATGATTTTGATACTGGATGTGGCAGTACACTCAGTGAACGAGAACATAATCATGTTTTAAGCAAGATGGAAAATTCCTGTGACTTTTTTCTTTAAGGTGTGGTCTAAATCTGACGTGACTTTGACTTTATGTCACCGAGCACAATCAGAACGAAAGTCACACGGCTACAGCTCATCCACTGGTCTCTCTCCTGCTGGGTAATGTGAGTATCTGAAAGAACACATTTTACAGACACTCAAATTAAAGTTAGAGCAAACTAGACACATGGTGAGGTACAGATATGCAGACATTTGCAAGACTGGAAGGTTCTGTATTATGTATTGTCTATTAGCATTTGTAGATGAATAACCACCATAAGCTTAACATTATCATCTATATTTATGTCTGGTGGATTTGATTTATTTTTATTTTATAGTTTCACAGGACAGTCAGGGAGGGAACCGATCATCAGGTTAATCTACTGAGACTGAGGGGAATAAAAGCCCTTCAACACAGTGCTGAAAGGGTTCCTGCTTAACCCCTTGTCGGCCGGTTGGTATAACACTTCGAAAACTGTTTTCTAAATATTTGTCTTTTTTCCACTTTTTAACTTCTGCTCAGTTTTACTTAAACATAATTCATGCTGGGTAAACCTTATTAATATTGTATTTACTAAATATTTACCACAAAAAACAGATGATGCTGTTCTGATTTTAGAAATGTCATACCGACCATTTACTCAATCACACAGAATCAATCCAAGGATCTGACTGGTGTTGTGGACTGAAGATGTCATTACTAAATGTCAAAATGGCGATTGATGAAGGCAGGAAAGAAGGTCAGTTTGGGAATGTTTTCATAAATATACTAGCTTTTTGTGTCACCTTGGTTTAAAGCCCAGCTGATACACACAGTAGACAACAAAGGATGGTTAGGATTTTTTTTATTTATTCACATGGTGCTCATATATCTTCCCTTTAACATATTAATGTGGTAAAACTGTTTATTCACTGAATAGCACAAAAGTGCTTCAGTGTTGTAACATTTTTTCTTTCTTTAAATCTGCAGATAATGAAATAAGGATTCTCCTGCTGGGTAAAGCTGGATCTGGAAAAAGTGCAACAGGAAACACAATACTGGGTGAGAGAATGTTTCATGAAGAATGCTCCTTTGGTTCTGCTGAAGGAAATATCAGAGGCACCAAAAAGCTTAATGGACGCACAATAAGGGTGATCGACACTCCAGGAGTCTACAGTACAACACAGAATGAAGCCTCTGTTAGAAATGGCATTAAGAAAACCATGAGTTCTTATCCTGGTGTGCACATCATCCTTCTAGTCATCAGACTGGATACAAGACTCACAGAGGAGGAAATCAAAGCAGTGACGTTTATTCAGAAGAACTTTGGACAGCAGGCCAAAGCGTTCACCATTGTACTGTTTACTTATGGGGACGTGTTAGAAGGGAAATCCATAGAGGAACATCTGAGGAGATACCAGAATGTGAAGACGATAGTGGAAGGTTGTAGCTCAGCGTGTCATGTGTTTGAGAACAAAAAGCACGAGCAGGGTCAAGTCAGAGAGCTTCTGGAAAAGATAGATCACCTGATGAAGAAGAATAAAAACAAAATGTACACCACGGACATGTTTGAAAAAGCTCAGAGTTCAATTATGAGTGAGGCTGAAAATACAGCAGGTATCCCAGCAGTGCTAGCAGGTGTGATTGGTGGAGCTTTAGGTGGAATAGCCTTGGCAGCTCTCTTTCGAAAAACATGAGAAATCAGAATACAGGCACAGATAAGTGCATACACAAACTTAGACCCTTAGCCAACTGATTGCAGTGACGGACTCATTTTTCACAGGTATAATACATAATAGCTTTGAGGTTTTCATTTAGGGCTGGGCAGTATGGCCAAAAATTTGTATCATTTGTATCATTAATGATTCTACCAGTTTCACGACATATCACGGCATTTTTGTTGTGGGAATAACAGGTTTACAATCCAGGCAACTGTGGGTTACGGGTCCTGCTCGAGGATCCAACAGTGACACTGTTTGGATTTGAACCGTGTAGCTTCTGGTTCACATTACAGGACCTTGACCATTAGGCCACCACAGCCCACATGTGTTTCATATACTCTTGAATGCTGCACAGTTCTTATGTAAGAATGTGTTTCAGTCCCTGTATTGCACACATTGTAACTGTGTAAAGCTCTGCTAATATAACTGAATAAAATAGAAGATATGAACTTGCAATATATAGTGTCTATGGTCTAACTATGAATGGCTCAGACACAGCAGTGCTGCTGGAGTTTTTAAACACTTTTTGTGTTAGTCATCCTCTAGTTCTTCATCAGAGCTCACATGCTGGTGGCTGGAAATTTTGGCTGGTGGACTATTTTCAGTCCAGCAGTGACACTGATGTGTTTATAATCTCCAGCAGCACCACTGTGTCGGCTACTGTGACTTTTTAGGTCTGACCACTTTTTTATCCTGCAACAGTGTGGCTTCTGGAATTAACACTACATGTTAGTGATGCCACTACCGATGCCTCCAACAACACATTTTTTCTTCCCTCGAGAAACTTTTTGAAATTTATGTTTATGTTTATGTTTATGTACTGAACTACTCAGTTCAGATAAAAAAAAAATTTGAATGTAAGTGCCTATAACTAATTGTAATGTTCATGTAAAGCTGTATCTTTGTTTTCCTTCATTAAATATTTAGTCATTTTTTAATCAATTGCAAATTCAGTTTTGAAGTCTTGTATCATATAGTATTACTGAATTTAGCATAAACTCCTGTTTCCTGTTTTCCTTTAATGCTTCTCCTTAATAACCACCAGATAGCATAAGAGTATACAAATAAGTGTGTTTGTTTTTGCTCAGGACTGCTGTTGCATCTAATGGTGTGTACCTCATCAATGCAGTCATCCTTTGAGGCATTAAATGAGCTCACCTGAGCACCTGAGCCTCACTCTGGTTACACAGCACACCTTGGCTCCGCCCCTAAGTGTCCTGTAACACTGTAATTGTGGTGGATCCCATATTTTCATTTTCATTTTCACAGTGATGTAGATTTGCTTTGTAATTCTGACCTGGATTCTCTCTCTCTGTAGGACGGTAGGTCTCTGCCTTAATCTGCTTAGTGTGTTTATTTAAGTGGTTTCTGTATTGTATTGATTTTTCTGTATTTCTATCTGTGTTTTTCTTTTGAGTATCATGTGTGTGTGTAATTTCATGATACTGGTTTGGCATGTTGATGACAGAATTCCATTGTGTCTAACACAGTGACAGCAAACTTGACTCTTTTTGTTTGGACCAACATTGGTACAAAGTACAGCATTACAGTGATGTGACTGTAATGTAATGCATCACAGTTAAATATGTTGTAATCACATTACAGTTACTAAATTATACCCAAAGTATATATGGGTATAATACCCAAAGTATAAAGCATCTCCTAAGCTGTTTTCTGCATAATTTCTGCAAGCGTTGCCACAGTCATGTGACTGAATGTGACAAGCTCAGCACAAACGCAGTTTGGCTACAATGGACAAGAGTGAATGTTTAAACAAGTGGATACATTATCATTATTTCGAAGTTTTAAGCAAAGACAAAACATTACCCTGAAACTCAAGGCAAGGCAAATTTATTTATATCACACCTTTCAAACACCACGGCCTACTACAGAAACTACAGAAAACAAACGAATTAAAAGAAAATACATGTATCAGAACAAGAGAATACATTTATCAGAAAAAATGTGTAATGCTAACACACACACAGCAAGAGTTTAACAGGAATGTCTCTGCCAGATTGCAACACTAACTTGGCTGCCCGGTTGCCAGATTTATCAGCAATCGAGCATTTATGGGACCAGCTGGAACACCAGCTTCAGCACACTATGACAGTGCAGGATCTACAAACCCAGCAAATGTGTCATAGAGGCATGTCTAGCAGTCAACGATCTCTCACCAAGAGATACACTACCCAAGAGTAGCATCTGAGCGCCTTTATATAGGGTAGGGCTATAGGGGAAGCACTTTTACACCCTCTTGTGGTAAGAACCAGGCTCTGATCAGACCACACCTGTAATTATTTACATGTCTGCCCGAGACAGAACCGTATGCTAAATTTTGCAGCAATCCAGCATTTCTATCTGGGTGCCTTATGTTATTGTCGATGAGTGTAACTGAATAATGTATTGAAAGTGAAAACCAAAAATGATTATTGGGTGACCACGACTTTTCCACATTAAATTTCCCAGCGCTCATAACTTCTGCCACGTCGCTCCCTATGTCAAACACTGTTGAGTTTCTCATCCAAGTGAAAAGTATTGTGTATACTTCAAATTGCTTGCCTGGGAAGAATCATAAAACAGACAGTACCTGTATGTGTGTAACTCAATGGTATTGCCTCATTTTTAGTAAAACTAAATGCTTTGTAGCAAATCTCGGCCCCTTTGTAGTGGTGGGATGCGCATGCTCAGTAGCCAAAACAACCTTAAAAATCACATTTTTCTGTGTTATTTGAATCGAACAACTGAAGTACTTTGTATCATTTTGTCAGATTATACCAGCGATTCTTAATAGCCATTTTAAACATTAATTTCTATTTCAGTTTCGGATATATAGGTCTCAAATTTATGTCAGCATCAGGTATGAATGTCCCGTTGTCTATTTTTGTCACAAAACTCACCTCTTGGCAAAAACAGACATAGGTGAGATAACGAGTTTAGACTGTAGTTGTGATCTTGGAGTAGCGTCCTGAGGTCAAGTACTTTTGGTATCGAGTGTCTCTGAATTTAACAGGCTGAATTTCCACCACACATGATATACTGTAGTGATGCAGCAGCTTTCTGATTGGTCGTCCTGGCCGCCTCTTCCCAAACTGTAGACTGGGTCATGTAACAACTCTCTAAACCTTGGGTGGGGATGTGTCATCCTAAACCCTAACCCATATCGTTTTCATTCAAATATGAAATTTTAAATCTTCATTCAATACTTTATTCATGCATTATTATTCATTATTTCAGTTCTGTTACGGTTGCTGTTAGTTCTGCAGAAACAGAAGTGTGTCTTTCTTATTTATGGTCATGCTGTAGACTATGTGGGATTTATTGTGACTAAAGTTTATGTTACTGTTCCACATGTGTTTCATATACTGTATGAGAATGAACTTGAACACTGCACAGTACGTATTGTAAGAATAAGTATTGTTTCATCTGTTTTGTTGAAATAAAGAAGAAAATAGTTTAATTTCCAAAAACAACACTTTATTTTGTCAATTATTTGTTATTCCGGTTAATAAAAGTGAAACTATGCAGCATGTTTACTATAACTGGTTTCAATTCCTGGAAGGGAAACACCTCAGTCACAATTGATTCACTCTCTTTTTGTTATTCTAAAACAGAAACCACGTTGAATCTCTTCCATGTCTCTGGGCCAGCCCTTATCACCCATCATTAAGATTGAGCTTGCTAATAATCTTTGGCTGAAGGGAAGCAAGACTCCCTAGAAAAATGACAAAATTTTGCCAACAAAGTAAATGCTGTTTACCAAAGTGGAGGTTCTAATGGCATCAAAGCAGGAGAAGCAACTCCATATTACTGCTCAAGGGAATGAGAAGTTCCCTCCAGTCTGCATGTGAGTTGGAAGGCTCTGCTGGGACTCAAACCCAGTCCCCATGTTGGTAGGCTAGTCTATTAGACTGCTACACTCACCCAAACGCCTTGCGATAAAACCAAGGTAAATACAGGGGTGTCTGTTTTA
>JAJAGP010003211.1:0-80795 GCA_025084515.1 Ancistrus triradiatus
GCAATACTAGCAGATCCAGTGATTAGAAGAAAAAAATGCAGCAAAGAAGGAGTGGAAGTGGAAAGAGAGGAAGTTCTCAAGCCATGGTGGGTGGAGTTACTCAGATGAGGGGCGGTATGATTGTAATGACCATGCTTGTGATGTAGAAAATCGAGACAGATCTGAATGGCTTGTTGAATCCCTTGTTTTCTGAACTAGGCATCCAACAGAAATGACCAGGATTTCTGATTTCACAGTCTGTGGCTTGGTAGGCACTCCAGATACCCAAATGTACAGTATGTGCACAAGCACCGAAGAAGTGAGCGTAACATAACATGTCCCCTTTAATACAGTACAGTAATAATTATCTGTACACAGAGAATAGCTTTGCTGCCCCGTGAGCAAGATTACACTTAATGGAGTACATTATTAATCATTTATACACAGTATATCGCTGCTGCCCTGAGAGCAGGATTACTCTTAATACAGTACAGGAATAAAAAAGCTGTACACAGAGAATTGCATTGCTGCCCTGAGAGCTGGATTACTCTTAATAAAGTACATTAATAATAATCTATACAGAGAGTAGAGCACTGCTGCCCTAAGAGCAGGATTACTCTTAATGCTGTTGATTTTTTTCCCGACTGCTCCCATTAGTGATCGCCACTGCGGCGCGTCCTGATACGCATATTCGATTTGCCAAAGGTTTTATGCCATAGTCCTCACCATTTATCCAGGCTTTATCCAGGGTTTAGTGGGGGTGGTTCAATACAAAGTGGTTAGTGCTGATGCTTCGGTACTCCAGAATTCCTTGGCTCAATTATCAGACTCGGTCTGAGTGGATTTTCTTTGGGTACTGCAGGTTCCTAACACAATCCCAAATTCATGCATTAGGTCCGGCAGAGTCTCTAAAGTGTCCCAGAGGGAGAGGATGTGCTCCTGCTCTTTTGACACCCTATCTAGTTTTGGTTACCGTCTTATGCTCTGTACTGACAGTTAGGCCAGTTCAGATCACCATGACCCTGAATTGGATTAAGCAGGCATGAAAGTGAATTTTTTCCAAGTTTTACTACTGCTTCTTCCTAATCATGGTCGTGGAGGTTCAGATAACACAGGGCATGGGTGTAAGTGTGCCCTGAGGGGGGCTGGGTAGGGGTCGCTTCTGCAGTGCTGGTGGATGGATCTCCTACCTCAACAACAGCCAATCGTGTCTGCACGTGACACTCGAATGGGATGGAGATCACCATCAGGACTTGAACCCAGGTTGCTGAAGTGGGGGGCTAGTGCATTATACTGCTGAGCCACCCAAGCATCTCTGCCCTTATGTATGTGAAAACAAATCGTGATTACTAGGTAACCAAAACATAAAGCATAGACTCTAAAACAAACTCCCACGACACACTATGAAGGCATGCACCATTTCATAAGTGAATTGCACAAACAGTTGTGTAGTGTAGTGTAGAAATACACATAGAAGATAAATGATAATATAACACAAACCAACTACTTCACAGCATGACATGATCTCACATCAGTGATTCCTCAATTAAAATAAAGACTTCAAAACACGACTTACCTTTTCATATTCTTATTCATATTTAGAATCTCATTTTGCTCTACTCCAGTGAGTTAGTGCTGATAGACTTTCAGTTTCATGATGTTAGTTATCAAATGGTAAAGGTTTAGTATTGTACCATGATGAAAACTTTGTTTGGCACAAACAATGCATATATGGTAATGGAAGGTAAATCTTTTATTCTCTTAATTAAATAATACCACATGATTACTGTCATATCTTACAATTTTGTGTCTTATGTACACCTTGACCTTTTACACCTGGATTATTGCACATTGTGCAATGTGCAGTCTTTCACTCGCTGCACTTATGGCATATGTGGACATGATCTTGTGCACGTGCTTTACCCACGGTCTAATGTGGTGGCCCATAGAGTCACATTACAACCGCATTTACACAGCAAACAAAAGTCGAAAACACAAAAGAATTAAGTCAGAACACCAATACATTAAGGAAAAACACAACAGCATAAAGACAGAACACAACAACATTTCCAAAAATGCTGCATTTGGTGAAAACACAACACAACATTTAGCAAACAAAAGAACACAAATACATTTTAAGCGGAACACAACAGCATTAACTGAAACGAAAAACATTTACAAAAATGCTGCATTTACTTCTCACAACGGAAGTGCTCCGGCCACTAGAGGCCTTTTCCATCTGAAAAATATGCGACAAGTGAATGATTTCCATGACTGGTGTTTCCCAATAGAAGAACGCAAAGTTCAGACTTGCTAGTGTACTTTGTAGTGTGCACTTCTTTTCTAATGAGCAGCAACAGAATAACCGGAAAATGAAAGCTTTATTCCAGAAATATATTGTTACGATTCCTTACTTACGATACTGGGTATTGTAGAGAATGCCACTTGAGAATGCAACTGAAGATGGTGGCATGTATACACACAAGCATAGTTTTTGATGTTTATTCAAACTAAATCTTATAGCTGAGTTTTCTTTTTGCTTTAAACATGTCTTTTTGGTATATGTCATTATGAGATGTTTAATGAATGGAAACCTGTTTTAATTTCAGCGCCTCTACACAGTGAGCAAACGAGTCGAACAGGTGCTGGTGTTGACTTAGTGTTGAAGCCTGGCTAGTCACGGTAGCAAGCAGGTCCTCCGCTGTCTGCATGGTGGCGAAGTATTCTGTCACGATGATAACGCAGACCAGATGCTTGCAGAAGTGAAGGCTGATCGACGGTTTATTAACAGCAGTAGATAATGGCAAACAGAACTTCAAGAGCTAGACAATCGGAGCGTAAGTTAACAAGCGGGGGTCATACCTGGTATTCAATCCCACAGGCAAAAAAAATAAAAAAATGATAGGCAGAAATCAGTAATCCGTAATCCAGAGAAGGGGTTGAGTCCGTAATCCAAAACACAGAGAAGAAATTGCTCAGTACACATCCGTTAATCCAGAGGAAAGGGGTGTTTGAGTCCGTAATCCAAAACACAGAGAAGAAATTGCTCAGTACACCATGTGAAAACAAAAGAGGGCAAAGACTGTGGTTTCTTTTGAGACGCCAAAAACCACAGGGTTTTTAAAATATGGCGGTTTACAGGTGAGGGTTGAAAACAGGAAATTTTTCAGGTTGAATTCAGGAGTTTCTGGGGGGAAACTGTTCCGGTTGGCTTGTGAGGACCCAAGGGTTCCACCGGAGGATTGTGGGGAAAGGTTTGTGGGTGCGTTGCTGCTCTCGGGCGCGAAAGGGAGGAGTGAGTGCGCGCCATGGCTGGCATCGCGGGGCGTGACAGCCATATTGTTGAGTGGATAAACATTGACTCTTCTTTCTGTAAAAAAAAGCTGTATGCAAGTTTTACCCACAAAGGGACTCTTAAACCATTTAGGGGAAAAACAAAAGGGAAAAAAGGTTAATCCCATAACTAAAGTTTATTAATTTTAATTTGTTTAATAATTGTTATTTAATTAATTCCCTGCCTGACCAACCAATTATTTGGGCTGTTGAGACATTTTAAAGCATAATATTTTGTTAGTAGTTTTGGGTTTGGTCCCATTTTCTTTCCCAGGTGTTTTGTTAGAGCTGTGTTTAATTTCAGTTCTAATGTTCATCAATTTCCAAATTAAAAACTTGTCAGAGTTAAATATCAATTTCTATAACCACTAATCAAACCATTTGCTGCATTAGTAAATCATTGTTTAATTGGATAAGGCGTGTTCAGTCCATTATTGTTTATATTAATTATATATTATTATTATTAGTGACAGTAGTAGTAGTGTTAATTATATGGATAGTGTTATTAAATAGTAATATTACTAATAATTCAAAGTAATCCGTTATTTATTACATTATTATAATGATTAATATATGGATGTTAATATGGTATTTCTTCTCACTAGGTGATATTTTCTAAGCAACATAGTAATACTATGTTTTTTACAGGCAACAGTTTGGGCCCAAGAAGATGTGATGATTCACAAGGGGGGTGCCAAGTAAGGTGGAGGAATGGTGCTGCCAATTGGCCAGGAGGACGGGGGTTTGTAGGGACAAGCCTGGCTTTTCCACATTTTCAAGCATGTTCTTTAACCTCTGAAGGACTTCGCGGTCCCACCCCATTGGAGGACCTAAACCTGCCTGACCTTTTGGTTTTTTTGCTGCTCCTCATATTTCATTTTCTGGGCTTAAAACTCAGTCCTCATTTGTAGACAATTCTTAGCAATTCATCAAAACACAAAAACAATACCTCATGTTTCAAAGATGTGGTGCTCAGTTTTTATAACATAAAAAAAATCAGAGCTCCGAAGGAGGGTTTTAAAGAGGTCTTCAAGAGGGGCTATGGGTTTTTTAAAAGCCTTTGTCTGCCATGCAAGCATCTCCCAGGCTTCAAAAAAAAAAACCAGCGTCCAAAAATTACTGAGTGCTTTGTAATCTTCCCTATCAGAGGTGGATCCAGTAAGGAGCTTGAGAGCAAATGGTAAACCAGCCCCACATGGAACAACTCCAATCAAGCCTTTAAGGGAAGGGTGGTTGTTGTAGTTAGAGAAAATCTCAGATTGCAGTGTCAGAGCTTTGGGTTTTCACAGTGAATCTCTGTGAAGTTCAGGATTACACGGACATCAGGGTAGAATTCCTGAAAGGGTGCTGGCATGGATACCTTGAGATGTTCTTTGGGCATCCATATTGGTAAGTAGCCCAAGAGCAGGTAAAGATTTTTGGTTACCATATCAGTAACTTTGCCTAAGTGATGACAATCCTACAGACTATTGTTATGCTCACCCTAAAGATATCTGCCAGGGCCTTCTGTAAGTAAGCCACACAGCAGCAATGCAAAAAAAAAAAAAATTGGTTTTGAGCTGAACCCTTCTGTTAGGACTTGACCCCCTGTTGCTGCTTCTACACCTTGTTTCTGGAACTTTGACCAGTAAACAAGTTTGGATGTTGATGGCTCAGTTGATTTACAAATTCAAAGATTAACCCAATTTGTTCACATGTAAATGAGTGATAGAGAAAATTTCCAGTTCTCTTATTCTTTACATTGATGACACCCAATGCAGACAGATGTCTGGTGTTTGACTTGTTGCATACAGTGTGTTGCCAGAGAACGTCTGGACAGTTATTCCACTCAAATAGGGAAGGTATAACTCCATGTTTTAGTTGTTCCTGACTGGTAGTTATTGAGTAGTCAGTTTCATTGAAATGCATGCTACAGACATAAGTACTTCCTCTTAAAACTGTGAAATGCTGACCTTCATCACAACGAATGACATGACTCCATTGCTTCTTCTTTATTTCAGATTATTTTGTTGAATGTGTTGAAAACTCAGACAAGGTTGTTTGCTTGGGATGAAAAAGTTCACGTTAACGTACTATTTGCAATTCCCGACAACGAAGCTGGAGAGGAAAGTTGTGAGGAATGGGCCTGCAGTGGTCTTGGAAAAAGTTTGTGGAAAAAAAAACCCTGTAGAAGTTTGGAATATTCTGCATAATTTAACCTCAAAATATCATAAGATTTCACTCAAGGTCTTACAAATAGGATAAAGTTGATTTGAATGGCCAGTTTGTTTTGGTTTAAAACAAAATGAGAAAAACTTCAGGTCCTTCCCACAAAAACATTTCGACTTGGGAATTAATTTAAGTCAGGGAACTTTGACTTGGGGCCATTCCAAAAACATAACTTTATTCTTCTTTAAACCATTCTTGGTTAGAAACGGGGACTTGTGGGGTTCTTTTGGGGTCATTGTCTTGGCTTGCATGACCCCACCTTCTCTTGGATTCAGTTCATGGAACAAGATGTCCTGGAACATTTCCCTTAGAATTCTTCTGATATAATTCAGAAGAATTCATTGTTCCAATCAAATGATGGGCAAAGCGTCCCTGGCCCAGAAACAGATGCAGCAAAGCAAAACAGGCCCAAAACCCCATTGATTACTACCACCACCACCATGCTCACCAGATGGATAAGTTCTTTACTTGCGGAATTGGGCAGTGTTTTCTGTCTCCAAACATAACGGCTTGTTTTTAAAACCAAAAGTTCTTATTTTGTCTTCAATCCGTTCTACAAAAAAAACATTCTTCCAATTAAGTTTTCCTGTCCGGCTTGTCCAACGTGATCTTTAGTAAAAACTGAGACGGAGCAGCATGTTTCTTTGGAGAGCAGTGGGGCTTTTTGTTTATAACACAATCTGTGTGAAATTGTGGAATTGGAAGTCCAAAATAATTTAGACATGAATTTTGTAAACCTTTTCCAAGGCCTTGTTGAGCATCAACAAACTCTTTTTCTGAGGTCCTCATAAATTCCTTTGTTTGTGCCATGAACCCCTTCCACAAAAACGTGTTGTGGGAAAAGGGGAGTATACTTGTATATACAGTGAACACAACCAATACAGTCATTAAAAAAGTTACAGTAGCATCGGCATGGGATTTGAAAAACAAGCAACACAGCAAAACTCCTAGACAGGGAAATTGTGCTCATTACGGCAGATCTTATAACAGCCATTATCGCAAAACAAAAATGATCAGCCCTATCACTATATCCCTGTTCTGCAGTGGACATGTAAAACCTCCACCCTTCACATACATAGGGACAGTTCTTGGTAGGTTCATGCCAATAACTATCAAAATTTACATAAGACACCCACACACATGGCACTCTTAAGCTTTATTAAAAAACATTATTACAAGTGGCCCCAAAAAAAAAAAAACATTTAAACACAACGGCCCACCGACACATATTATACCCCAAAATAAATAGGACCATCGAGCCGATAATTTGCATTTACTGGAGCCGGGAACGCCCACAGACTTTTCTTCTAACTCGCTAGAACTTTTGGCAGGATGAGGATTCTCCACAAGGTGGAGCTATTATCTCTCAATTGTTTTGGAAGCGTCACCTGTGGCATAATTCAATGCTTGGAAATCGGTATGAACCCACCCCAGGAAAAAATGAAGTGTGAATTTTCATATTAAAACTGTCAATTGCTTGACAGTTTTAATGTGAACTTTCACAGTTTGACCATGAAGTTCACAGTTCTACTATGAATTTTGATGGTAATTTGGCCACTTCATGGTTCTACTGTGAGCTTTTATAGTACAACTGTAAACTTGTTTGACTATGGACTGACCATTAATTATTTCACAGTTGTACTATGAATTTTGGTGGTAATTTGGCCACTTCATGGTTATGCCTTCAAATTTCACAGTACATTTTTTCTTGGGATACCATTAAGATCTAACAAATGTACATGTAGTACAGTGGTGCTTCAAAGTTTGTGAACCCTGGCAAAAGTATGTGAACCTTTGCTTTCAGTATCTTTCAGCAATCTGTGCAGCAATAACTGCAACTAAAAGTTTCCTGTAACTGTTGATCAGTCCTGCACACCGGCGTGGAGGAATTTTAGCCCATTCCTCTGTACAGAACAGCTTCAGCTCTGGGATGTTGGTGGGTTTCCTCACATTAACTGTTTGCTTCAGGTCCTTAGTCAACATTTTGATTGGATTATTAAGGTCAGGACTTTGACTTGGCCATTCCAAAACATTAACTTTATTCTTCTGTAACCATTCTTTGGTAGAACGACTTCGAGTCGACGCTAATATTAGACCGCATGGCAGAGACCCATGGCTTTGTTTGAGGGAGGTGAGGCAGGTTGGGGATCATCAGCATTGCAACAGCAACCCCAACCCAGCCCTTGTGATAGACTGATATCCTATCCAGAGCACACTCTGTGTTCTCTGAGAATAGGCTCTAAGGCATTTGCAACCCTGACCAGAAAAAAACAGGGTTATTTGAACAACTACTTATTTGAAACTCTGTCTATAAAACTTCACTGATAACACCAGTATTTGAATTGTACTATTGAAGGATGTTTAAGGCATATGTGTCTGAAGCAACAGACTCTGATGGACTTCTCTTGTACAGCTGTGCATCGGTACCTTTCATTTTTCTATCATGGTTAGATCCAGTTTGCCTCCTTTTCTCATCATAGATACAGTAGATACACGTCAAAAAGCTTTTAATGTTCTCAACAGCAAATAGTTGGTCAGAAACTTAACAATAATTAAATAAATAGATAAAGTAACAGTATTGGATAGCCTTTCCCTTCAATTTCCTTAAATGTGTATGTCTCATGGATAAACTAGCAGACAGCTTTTTACAGAAAGAAAAGTCAGTATTGTTCCAATGATAATGGCTTCAATCAGTTGATGAGTAGTTGAAAAATGTTTCCCAGTTAGTTTGTGTTTAACATACAACCAAATGTGAGATCAAATTTAGACTCTGGCCAGGCAAAACAAGTTTGTGGAGCTTGATGGATTTGTTCTCAAGAGACTTCTTGGTGGCTTTTGCAGTGTGAAAAGGAGCATAGTCTTGTTTAAACATAACGTCATCATTTCTCTTTAGAAAACATCTTTTAAGATGTGGGAAGCAAGCCTTCTGCAATATTATCCTGTAGTCCAAAGTATTAACTGAGTTGTCACAGTGAAGCAGCTCACCAATACCAATAGCTGAAAAGGCTTCCCACATCATGACACCTCTACCTCCATGATTAATGGTAGACCTTTGAAGACATCTCTCTGGACCATTATCGTGCAGCTCAAATCATTCTTCAGTTCATACAACTCTGCTGAATCAAACATTCCATATTCTGACAGAAACTTCATTCTTTCCTTAACTCTACTTTTAAAGAGCAGTTACTTTTTAACACATGCAAAATGTGAAGCTAGGGAAACAAAACCAGCATTAGGCAACCCGCTGGTTATTGTTCTTCTCAAAAGAGTTTTCTGAGGTCTTGAATTCTACTGATAGTAACTGAAAAGCTTTTTTTCTGTCTTTGAGAACTGTAAATTTAACATTTTCTGCTTGAAGAGGTTTTGGGCCTTCCAGATCCTTTATTTCTGGCAACATCACCTGTTGTTTCAAAGCACTGACCTATTCTCTTAACAGCTGATAATGAAATAGGAATCTACTATTCCTATAGGGTCTTGTAATTTTCAGAATATCAGGTGTCGGCCTGAAAGCATCCCCTGCATGATGTTTTCTATATACATATAGTTAGTCATTAGTGTATATATATATATATATTTATATTTATATTTCCTGTAGACTGGGAGTTTTCGCCCCTCCTGTATATATATGACCATATGCTTTGATAGACCTGAAAATTCAGCTACTTCCTTCACACTATGGCCTTTGTTTTGGCCAAATGCAATAAATCCTTTTTGGCAATGATTAACATATACTTTGAGACCCATTTTCCACACACTGAAAGAGACATTCACTGTACCACCTCTTCTTAATCTATGAAACCCATCACACACCCCGCAGAAATTTATTACCCTCATGCAACTCCATCTGCAGAAGCCTGAAATTGCAACCACCTTAAAAACACAACATGACACACACACACACACACACACACATACACATACATTATATATACACACACATACATATACACACACATACACACACTGTCACTTTTGGTTGGTGTTGGGCTGCATCAGGAAAACAAGACAGAAGGTATTTTGGAAGATATCTGGATCTTTGTGTACAAGAACACCACAAGAAGAGGAACAGGTAATAAGGATTTATTAAAATAAATGCTCACCACACTGAGGCTTAATACATGAAAAGCACACAATGCTCAAATGCAGCCAACAGAACAAACACAGAAGGGAATAAATCCCACACCCTGCATAGAACCACGCTGCCTTATATAATGGTGAAAATATTTGGTAATTACATGTGATAGTACACAGGGTGTGAAGACAAGAACAGAGTGCAGCAAACTCCATGAGCCATTTGAACATGGTCAGCACATTGCAAAATCTGAATGGCATAACCATGAACTACCACAGTCTGTCACCATTCGTGAATGCTCGTGTCTCATGGGTAGAGAGGCCAGATTTTCTATAATGAAATATGGGACTCTGTGTGCACAGTATTGCTGTGTCGATGTGGATGAGGAAATTATACCATTCTTCATTAAACAACCAACACAGCACAGCCACTTTACCAGCCCTAATATTTTTATCTGTCAATTCTTGGATACGAGTGCTGAATAGCAGCCCAAGTTACTCAGCCCACTCACTCAACACACAAGCACCAAAACAGTAGCTTGCTGCATCCACATATATTTTCATAGATACAGTGGTGCTTGAAAGTTTGCGAACCCTTTCGAATTTTCTGTATTTCTGCATAAATATGACCTAAAGCATCATCAGAGTTTCACACCAGTCCAAAAACTAGATAAAGAGAACCCAGTTAAACAAATGAGACAAAAATATTATACTTGGCCATTTATTTATTGAGGAAAATGATCCAATATTACATATTAGTGAGTGGCAAAAGTATGTGAACCTCTAGGATTAGCAGTTAATTTTAAGGTGAAATTAGAGTTATGTGTTTTCAATCAATGGGATGACAATCAGCTGTGAGTGGGTACCCTGTTTTATTTAGACAACAGAGATCTATCAAAGTCTGCTCTTCACAACACGTGTTTGTGAAGAGCAGAAATATAGAAAATTCTAAAGGGTTCACAAACTTTCAAGCACCACTGTACCATATTTGAGTGCCAAATAAGATGATAAGGTTCAAGTTCACAGTATAATGACATACAAGATGATTTCACCACAGAGTAGAGCTACAGAAGCTGTGAGTTGAATATATTTTCTTCTGAATATCTTTCAAAAGACTGACAGCTAGAATGCCAAATGGAAAGATGTAATTATTGCAAATGGAGAATTCTGTGATAGATGTTACACTTGGTGAATAGAACAGTTTATGAAATAAAAATGACATTTTATTAACTGTAATTTCTAAGCAGTGTAATGGTACCCTGGTGTAAAATACAGTGGTGCTTGAACATTTGTGAACCCTTGAGAATTTTCTATATTTCTGCATAAATATGAACTAAAACATCATCAGCTTTTCAGTCCTAAAAGTAGATAAAGAGAACTCAGTTAAAAAAATGAGACAAAAATATTATACTTGGTCATTTGTATATTGAGGAAAATGATCCAATATTACATAACAGTGAGTGGCAAAAGTATGTGAACCCTTGCTTTCAGTATCTGGTGTGACCCCCCTGTGCAGCAATAACTGCAACTAAACATTTCCTGTAACTGTTGATCAGTCCTGCACACCGGCTTGGAGGAATTTTAGCCCATTCCTCCGCACAGAACAGCTTCAGCTCTGGGATGTTGGTGGGTTTCCTCACATTAAACTGCTCACTTCAGGTTCTTCCACAACATTTCGATTTGATTAAGGTCAGGGGACTTTGACTTGGCCATTCCAAAACATTAACTTTATTCTTCTTTAAACCATTTCTTTGGTAGAACGACTTGTGTGCTTAGGGTCGTTGTCTTGCTGGCATGACCCACCTTCTCTAGAGATTCAGTTCATGGACAGATGTCCTGACATTTTCCTTTAGAATTCTCTGATATAATTCAGAATTCATTGTTCCCATCAATGATGGCAAGCTGTCCTGGCCCAGATGCAGCAAAACAGGCCCAAACTATGATACTACCACCACCATGTTTTCACAGATGGGATAAGGTTCTTATGCTGGAATGCCAGTGTTTTCCTTCCTGTCTCCAAACAATATAATGCTTTTCTTTCAAACCAAAAAGTTCTATTTTGGTCTTATCCGTCCTTTGATAGATCCCTGTTCTTTAAATAAAACAAGGTGCCCACTCACACCTGATTGAAAACACCTGACTCTAATTTCACCTTCCAGTTCACTGCTAATCTGATTTGTATAACTGGGTTCTCTTTATCTACTTTTTAGGACTTGTGTGAAAATCTGATGATGTTTTAGGTCATATATATGCAGAAATATAAAAAAAAATTCTAAAGGGTTCACAAACTTTCAAGCACCACTGTAGCTTTTCTTTCATGTACAAAGAAATGTCTTAGTGATTCCAAACCTTTGAATGCTAGTGTGAGGCTCCACAACTTTCAGCTCATCTAGAATGAGTTATTTTCACACTCATATGAATGCAAACCCTAAAGCAAAGATATTAACAATCTCATAGTTGTTTCAGTAGAAATGTCAAGGTGTGTTGTAACCTTTACCCAACCGCATTATCTGCATCGATAGCAGAACAGAGGGAACGCAATGGGATTTGAAAGGTCCCCATCAGAAGTTGGCCCTGGGGCTATCTCCCGTTTACAGTTCATTTACACTAGTAGTCTTGCACACAGACACTTTACTATCACACAAGATTCGATGTAGATCTTCATCATTGCTGCAGGCCTTGCCAACGCATAGAGTAAATATGTCTTTCAGCACAGACAAGAAAAAAAAGTGTAGTGAGAGCTTCAGGTGAAATCCTACAGAATTACAGTTAAGATCCAGAATCAGAGTCAAATCCTACAGAAATTTGCCTATTCCTATTCCCAAATTTAAGGCATAGGCTGATGAGTTAAATAAGGTGAGTGAAATGAGGTGCGAAGTCAATTATTCTGCATTTCTGTTGTCTTTCGTGACTGGAGTCTGACCCTCCGCTGTAGTGTAGAAATGAGCATGACTTTTTAACATGGGTAACCCTTTAAAACATGTTAACAATGCATTTTAAAAAGTAAGTAAAGGATTAAAGCAGGACAACATCTTAGGATATCAGATAATTACGCTTTGTACAAACCTCTATATAGAAATGTCCTAAATTTGCATAGATAAATGTACAATATTATATAATTCTATTCATTTGGAAATATAGATTATAGGTATGGTACCAGGAAGAAAGCATTTTTTATTCATCTTATGGTTTTATTCACGTTCTCTTCACTTCTATTCCCTTTACAGTTACAAAAAAGTTAACTGTAATACAATAATGTAATACAAATCAGTTTGTTGTTGACGTGTGTTTACTGCTAGAACTCTGTGAAACCCCTGTGGACCCCGGCTGGGCACTGGGGCCCCTGGAGAACCAATGACCGTAACTCAGTCAGTTTTCGACCTACGACCACGAAATTTGGCAGGCTTGGTCCCGGGTGCAATCTGAGGTGAAATGTGATGCCCATTGGGCCCCTTTAGACCCCGGGTGGGCACTGGGGCCCCTGGGGGGGCCAATTACTGTAACTCAGTCAGTTTTCGACCTATGGCCACGATATTCGGCAGGCTTGGTCCCGGGTGCAATCTGAGGTGACGTGATGACCTTTGGGCCCATGAGGTACACTAAGGGTCGACCATTGCAGAGTGGCAATCACACTCGCATTTTCTTCAGGAAATGCACCTCTCTAGTTGATTTTTAAAATGCACACAAAATTGTACTATACAGTATTTTCACTCCACCTTGCACAACATAAATATTAATCTCAGGTATTAAAAATAGGAAATAAGGTATTGAGTGTGATATGTATATAATTTAGCATATGCAGCTGATTTTTCAATCACTCTTGCACAAATTGTGACTCCTGCATTCACTTTGCAATTATTGTTTGCTACTGCAAAATTGAGAAGTTTGTTTAATTAAACCTTTTTAAAATACAAAAAAGTTATTTTTTTTTAGATAAACATTTTGCATGGACAAACCTGGCTACTTATATAATGTATAAATAGTTGTTATTGTAACATGAGCCTTCTGTTTATTTGAACTCCAGCCCTACCGTGTCCAGGCCACACCAGAGGGTAGTCACTCTCTCCCACCTCTGGTTGGCTGGGGATGATGTGCCCCCACGGACTTCCCCGCTGAGGACTCAAGATCCTAAAGTGACTCTGTGTATCGGACTAAATAATGCCAATATGCATATTTTGTACATTATTTAATTCAATATTTTATTTAACTGTTAATATTTACTTAGTTTCTGTTTTTTGAACTATTACTACAGACTTTAATTTGACTAGTTAAATTACTTTCATTTTCACATTTATCATATAAGCCACTCATGGAGGGTGGGTCTCTTTTTGAGTCTTGGTAATCCCAAGGTTTCTTCCATTTATCGTTTAGGGAGTTTTGCCTTGCCACTGTCACCCTAGGCTTGGTCAATTTGGGATTGGCCCTAGATATTAGAAGACAATCGAAAATGGTAAAGCTGCTTTGAGACATAAATCTGACTTGACTTGATTTGATTTTTCAGTCATCCAGACCTTTGACTGATAATGTAAGTGAATGCGTTTTTTTTGCAATAGAAACATACCAGAGGCAGAGGTGAATAGTTCAGGTTCTGTAGTCACAGGATTTTTTCTCAAATCTTCTGTTATAAACCCATTTCCCAAATGGGTCTGTTTAACAGCTCTAAGTGACATATAGCCACATATGGAGTCATACAGCTCTTTCATGTTTTACCCCTTGGGGTTAAAAACTATTTCATTACTGCAGTCAAAGACAGCTCTGTTTCAAATAAAGTCCATGTTGGGAGTTGGTTGTCCATGAGGCACTTTATAAGGAATGGTTTTTTTTTTCTACAACCGCAAATCAGAAGTTTGGACTGCAAAAAAACAAAACAAAACAAATTACAAACAAACAAACAACAAAGTGTTCCTTACATTTACTTTGATTTCTATTTCTTTGCAGACAGTATGTGTCACGAATATAGGGTAATGGGAGTTAAGGAGATGAGCGCAGGTAATATTATAAACACCAAAGGATTTATTAACCAGAACCAAACGAACATAAACTGAATGGGCTGTAGCACGGCTAAAGCGGGCTTACCGCAACATGAAGGGTTCGTAGCGAACAAGTGAAGGCGAGTAGTCCACTGCGACACACGGGCAACGACGAGTAATCCCACAAACCTCCGTGACACATGGGCAAAGATAAGTAATCCAGTGCAACCATGCTAGCAAACAAGAGTCACCGAAAGCAGTAGATACCGGCAAACAAAATGTGCACATCATGAGTATGAGTATGAGTATGAGTATGAGTATGAGTATGAGTAAGCGTAATTCCTCGCATCGTCCAAGAGCTAGGGCCCTGCTTAAATATAGTCAGTCACAGCTGTAGACAATCCATTTTAGGGCCCTAGCTTCTCCGCAAATGACTGCCCCTAGTGGCGAGGAGGGGCGTTAAGTCAGCGGCCAAGTCAGAGGGGATACGTGACAGTATGATTCCAAAATATGTCATGTTTTGTTTTAATTTCTTTTGTTAATATACATACATTCCTGCATGTCAGGCCTGCAACAAATTAAGGTGCAGGACTATGAACCAGAAGGTCCAGGGTTCAAATCCCACCTCAGCCAAAGCTGCCACTGTTGGGTCCTTGAGCAAGACCCTTAACCCACAATTGCTTGGATTGTAAGACTGTATCAATTGTAAGTCGCTCTGGATAAGGGCGTCTGCTAAATGCTGTAAATGTAAATGTAAATGTATATCAAACAGGTGATTATAATCATGATCTGGTACAAAAGCAGTATTCAAAAAAAGGCTGATTCTGCAGAGCAAATGTGGGCAGAGGATCTTCAGTTTATCAACAAATGTGTGAGTAAATTTTTGAAATGTTTAAAAGCAATGTTCCTCAATGACCGATTGGAAGGCATTTACATATTTCTCCCTCTACAGTGCATTATATCATTAAATGATTTACGGAATCTAGAGAAATTTGAATATTGCAGTCCTAAAGTTGAAAAATGCATGGGTGTCCCTGGAAAAGATGCCTTCTTGAAGGCAGCATATGTTGCTCTAAAATGTCACTGTACTTTTCTCCATTAATGCTGCCATCACGTAAGTGTTAAATGATCTTTGGCAAGGGCACCAACCCAACCCCATACCATGACAGAGCCTGACTCTTGGACTTGCTGATAACAGTCTTGCTGATAAAGCACACGACATTAATTTCCTCCAAAAAAGATCTGGAATACTGATTTGTCTGATCACAATAGATCATGGAGATCATGGAACATGGAGAACAGTATATTAATACTAAATGATTTATTATGTTCATCATTAAAAAAAACTGAAATAACTTATAGCAGTCAAAACAGACATACTAAGCTATTAATCTTGCTCTAAGTTTGTACTGTATGTTATCTATTATTCTCTAGACATGCTGTTGTTTAAAAAATGTGATGATTCAGCAGGACTGAGGTCTAATGTATACTTTGCAGATATAATTTGCCCAAAATATCTATAGGTCTCAAATCCACAGTTCAAAAACGTTCAACATGTTGTTTTAATCCAGAAAGTTCCAAAAAGCAAAACATTAATTTACCATGAGCCGAGTACTACACTGATTTGCAATTTCATAGATCCTATCCTGCTCTTGTTGTTTGAGAACTGTTTGTCAGAATTGTTCAGAATTGTTTCTTGTCATTGTCATTTTATGTAGCATTTACATTGCACTAGGTATTATTATCAATTCAGATATTATGTAAAGTATACAAGAGGACGTGGGTAGGTTATATGCAAATACAATGCTATTTTATATAGGGGATTGAGCATCAGTGAATTTTGGTATCTGTGCAATGTCCTGGAACAAATCCTCCACAGATATGGAGGGCTGACTATACTCAATTTGTCAGCCCCCTCTATCTAGTAGAATGGGGCCACCATTGGAAAAGATTGTCTTGGATGCTGAGCTGTTCTTTTCAACAGTGGTTTGTATTTGACCGTTGAATAAATATTTGTGGTTGCTGGACTATTCTCAACTCAGTAGTGATCTGCGAAATCGCAGCTACCCTGCTGTGCTTGATACATTTCTACCTGCATCATACATTACCATGCTGTTGTCAGTGTCATTGCTGTGCTGATAATGATACACCATATACAAAATATATTGCCAGTGCTGGTTATATCATGGTCCATTTCCAGTCCTTTTGGGAAGAAGGTGTCTGAGCGATTATGCATAGCAACTGATAAATGACTGCAAGTAATTCCTACAAAAGGCATTCATACGGTAAGGGTACATGATAACAAGAGTAAAAGTACACATAAAATTTACTAGCATATTTAAACTATTCACAGTCTTAAACTTCTTTAACTGAATTTGTACAAATAATAATGTAAGTTATTGAGGAAAAACTCATTATTTGCACATCATATAATACTGTAACTCCAAATTACAAAAGGTTGTGACTGTATGGAAAACACATACAAAACTCACATACAGTGGCAAAGAAGTATTTAGGTCAGGTCACTGATTGTGCAGTTTCTCCAACTTAGAAAGACGATAGAGGTCCTGTAATTTTCATCATAGGTACATTTTCAACTATGAGAGACAAAATGAGAAAAAACAATCCAGGAAATCACAATTGTAGGATTTTTAAAAAAAGAATTTTAATTGTACTCATGGTAGAAAATAAGTATTTGGTCAATAAATTTGGTTCAACTCAACACCTTTGTAACATAACTTTTGTTGGCATGACAGAGGTCAAACGTTTCCTGTAAGTCTTCACCAGGTTTGCACACACTGTAGCTGGTATTTTGGCCCATTTCCTCCCATGGGCAGATCTCCTCTAGTGCAGTGATGATGTTTTTGGGGCAACACAGACTTTCAACTCCCATCCACAATTTTTCTATGGGGCTGAGGTCCCTGTGAGACTGGCTAGGCCACTTCCAGGACCTTGAAATGCTTTTTATGGACCACTCCTTTGGTTGCCCGAAGCGGTGTTGTTTGGGATCAATTGTCATGTTGGAAGACCCAGCCATGTTCCATCTTCAATGCTCTCACTGATGGAAGGAGGTATTGGCTTAAAATCTCAAAATACATGGCCCCGTTCATTCTTCCCTTAACACGAATCAGTCGTCCTGTCCCCTCTGCAGAAAAACAGCCCCAAAGCATGATGTTTCCACCCCCATGCTTCACAGTAGGTATGGTGTTCTTAGGATGCAACTCAGCATTCTTCTTCCTCCAAACACGGCAAGTTGAGTTTTTACCAAAAGTTCTACTTTGTTTTCATCTGACAACATGATATTCTCCCTGTCTTCTTCTGGATCATCCATATGCTCTCTGGCAAACTTCAGACGGGCCTGGACATGTACTGGCTTAAGCAGGGGGACACGCCTGGCACTGCAGGATCTGAGTCTCTCTTGGCGTAGTGTGTTACTGATGGTAGCCTTGTTAGGTTGGTCCCAGCTCTCTGCAGGTCATTCATCAGGTCTCTCCGTGTAGTTCTGGGATTTTTGCTCACCGTTCTCATGATCATTTTGACCCCATGGGATGATTTCTTACGTGGTGCCCCAGATTGAGGGAGATTATCAATGGTCTTGTATGTCTTACAATTGCTCCCACAGTTGATTTTTTCACACCAACCTGCTTGCCTATTGTAGATTCACTCTTCCCAGCCAGGTGCAAGTCTACAGTTTTCTTCCTGGTGTCCTACGACAGCTCTTTGGTTTTGGCCATGGTTGAGTTTCTATTATACAGATAACGAGGTAAAACAGGTGCCATTAATACAGGTAACGAGTGGAGGACAGAAGAGCTTCTTAAAGAAGAAGTTACAGGTCTGTGAGAGCCGGAAATCTTGCTTGTTTGTGGGTGACCAAATACTTATTTTCCAAAATGATTTATAATTAAATTATTTAAAAATCCTACAATGTGATTTCCTGGATTTTTCTTTCTCATTTTCTTGCTTATAGTTGAAGTGTACCTATGATAAAAATTACAGACCTCTCTCATCTTTTTAGTCGGAGAACTTGCACAATCAGTGACTGACTAAATACTTTTTTGCCCCACTGTATTTCTTACATTTACTTTGACTTTTATTTCATTGCAGACAGTATGAACCTGAGGTATTTCAAGTTTTGCCTGGTCAACTTCATTTCATTTGTTAATAAACGTCCATTCCTGCATTTCAGGCCTGCAACACATTCCAAAAAAGTTGGGATGGGGGAAATTTAGAGCTAGTAATGAACTAAAAACAAAGTTTTTAATTATTTGTTTACAAACAGGTGATGTCAACAGGTGATTATAATCATGATTTGGTACAATAGCAGTATCCAGGAAAGGCTGAGTCTGTGATGTGCAAAGATGGCCAGATTATCTCCAGTTTGTCAACAATTATTGAAAGGTTTAAAAACAATGTACCGTATATTTCTTCCTTCTCTTCTACAGTGCATAACAGAGTACAAGCTTAAGCAGAACGCCCATGATCTTCGATCCCTCAGATGGCACTGCATCAAGAACTGTCATTCAACAACAGCTGATATACCCACATGGGAAAAGGATTACTTTGGCAAACTTTTGTCAATCACTATAATACAGAGTTACATTCACAAATGCCACTTAAAACTTTACTGTGGAAAAAAGAAGCCTCACGTTAACCATGTCCAGAAGCATTGTTGACTTCTAGCATGGAAGTAAGCATCTAGGATGGACTATCACAGAGTGGAAATGTGTATTGTGTTCAGATGAATCAGTATACCAGATCTTTTTTGGAAAAAATTGGATGCCGTGTGCTCAGAATCAAAAGATGAAAATGACCATTCAGACTGTTATCAGCAACAAGTCCAAAAGCCAGAGTCTGTCATGGTATGCGTTTGTGTCAGTGCTCTTGGCAGAGGCCATTTACACTTCTGTGATGGCAGCATTAATGCAGAAAAGTACATAGAGATATTAGAGGAACATAAACTGCCTTCAAGACGACACCTTTTCCAGGAACGTCCATGCATTTTTCAACTATACAATGCAAAACCACATGCTGCAAATATTACAAAGGCTTGGCTGCAGAAGAAGAGGGAACAGGTACTGGACTGGCCTGCCTGCAGTCCTGACAGGTCCCCAATAGAGACTTTGTAGAATTTTGAAATGAAAAATGACCCTGTACTGTCGCATATCTTAAAATGTGTTTCTAGGAAGAATGGGACAAAATAACACCTGAAGCACTAAAACATCTTGATGCATGCTCAATGATCCAGGTAAGAAAATCCAAGAAGTTGAATCTGTTCATCTGGACATAGATTTGGGGTTTGAAAGCCACTGAGACGCGGTGTTTGACAAACACCGCGTCTCAGTGGCTTTCAAACCCCAAAACACGCTACGCCAGAAACTGGTCCACCCCAAGGATCGGGTCCCCCAGCACAAACAGAGTAATGTAGTGTACGTTGTGAAGTGCCAGGAGGATTGCCAGGAATTGTACATCGGGGAAACCAAACAGCCACTGGCGAAACGGATGTCACAACATAGAAGAGCTACCTCATCAGGTCAGGACTCTGCGGTTTACACCCACCTACAGGCCAGTGGACACTCTTTCAAGGATGAAGACGTGCAGATCCTTGATAGGGAGGAACGATGGTTTGAAGTGGAGTAAGTAAAGAAGGCCATTTTTGTAAAAACGGGAACGTCCATCCCTGAACCGAGGAGGGGACCTCAGAGTACACCTCTCACCATCTTACAATGGAGCCATACAAGCCATTCCCCAATCATGTGTGAATGGAAACGTGGCCATTGTCGTTAATGGCTAGGTAAAATCTGCATATTAAATGATCACCGGTCCCATTTTATGCAGTGGTGCTGGTACCAAGTCGTTATTGCAAAGGGTGCGTTGATCGGGCCCACTAATGTCGATGTGAATAACTTCATTTTATTCGAACTTTGACTCCATGGACTGTAGATTTCGATCTTAGATTTATCATCATACCCGGGCCCCACTTTAATGTCGATGTGCCTACTCACATTCCTTTTCAAAACTTGACTCCATGACTTAGTCGCTCTTAGATTTCTCATCTACGCCGCCAAAGGAGGTTGGGTTCCCTTTTTGGTCTTGGTCCCTCCCAAGGTTTCTTCCTAGGAACTAGGGGTTTTTCCTTGCACTGTCGCCCAAGGCTTGAATTCATTTGCGAGTGGACGTAAGTTTAGGAGAATATAAAACTTGAAAAGTTGCTTTGAGACAATGCTCCCATTGTAAAAAGCGCTTATAAAATAAAATCTGACTTGACTTGCCTTTGACTGTATATAAGATGGGGAAATTTTCCAACTGCTGAGACTGAAGAAGTCACTTAGATGAGTGACGAAACGTTTCTCCAATAAAATCTATGTCCAGATGAACAGATTCAACATCTTGGACTGAAGCACTAAATCATTTCGTATCCTCTGTTTCAAACATCTTTTAAGTGTAGTGAAAAGGAATGGCAACATTACAAAGTGGTAAATGCTTTACCGTCCCAACTTTTTTTTTGGAATGTATTGCAGGCCTGAAATGCAAGAATGGATGTTTATTAACAAATGAAATGACGTTGACTAGACAAAATATAAAATATCTGAGTGTCATGCTGTCTGCAATTAAATGGTCAAAGTCAAAGTAAATATAAGAAACACTTTTTTGTTTTTATTTATATGCATTTTCCATACTGTCCCAACTTTTTGTGATTTGGGGTTGTACTTTGAAGTCCTAGTTGGATGCCTGTCCTACCCCTTCATCCAACCACTTCGGCAGTAATGGGTATTAAACCATGGACATTAATTAGAATGCATCTTTATCAGCATTACCAGTTAAGAGCACTATTCTCTCTCAGTGACTAGTACCGGTGCTTTTATCATGGATTAAATTTGAAGACTGCAGATTGGAAAACACTTCCAATCAGAGATTATTAATCTGGATTAAGAGTTTCCATATTAATTTGAGACTTTATTAGAATACATTGATGAAAACTGTTAATGATAGCACACTGCTAGCAACATGTTCCAAAACTGTCAGTGGAAAGTCCTCGTAGTGATAGAAAGACAAGCATGTGTGTGTGTTATCTTGCTTCGTTTTCAGATGGCTGGTGCGATGTCATTAGTCACAGCCCTCTCCCTCTCATTAGCTCAGCCGGTCGCCATGGCAGCCACACAAAGGCCGACCCCTCTTTGCCAGTACACAGAGAGTGACAGGCCAATTAGAAGAGGGCACACTGACACACACTGTGATTACCACTTAGACACAGAGAGAAGCAACAGAAGCCATACAAGAAGAGATAAACCTGATGCCCTTGCCATCTTCGCTCTCAAACATACACTCCACATTATCTTTGGGGCATTAGAGACCCAATGGGGAGCAGAATAACTGAGAAGAATGACAGGCATAATTTGAAGACAAATGTATCTACATATTAAACATTCCACAACCTAGCTGTGATTAGTTAAATCACATCACGGAGACACTCCAAATTCAAATGAGCCATATTAAATTCCTCTCTTGTTTGGCTTATGTTAATACCCCCCGACTATCTGGACACAATCTTTCAGTCAATTTGCTTCTTCTCTCTTTTAGCGAGCCAGTGTGTAAATAAGTAATCTTTAATCATGGCCCTCCTCAACAGTTTAGCTGAGTCAGTGAATTCTGTTTAATTTTAAATCCTCTTGTGTTTGAGTCCCCTTCAGGCTTTTTAGATTTATTACACATACAGTAGTGATTTTTGTTGTGCTGGATGTGAAAAATATTTTTTACACATGATTTATTTACAACTGTAGTCAAATCCAGTTATTAGAACGTACCTGAAAAATGCTGTGCATAATAAATATTGTATTTAGATAACAAGAGCCAAATACCCATCATTTTCTATGATGAAATCCCTGTCTGTTCCTGTATCTTAAAACCTTGAACTACAGTGGTGCTTGAAAGTTTTTGATCTTTCTATATTTCTGCATAAATATGACCTAAAACATCATCAGATTTTCACACAAGTCCTAAAAGTAGATAAAGAGAACCCAGTTAAACAAATGAGACAAAATATTATACTTGGTCATTTATTTATTGAGGAAAATGATCTAATATTACATATTAGTGAGTGGCAAAAGTATGTGAACATCTAGGATTAGCAGTTAATTTGAAGGTGAAATTAGAGTCAGGTGTTTTCAATCAATGGGATGACAATCAGGTGTGAGTGGGCACCCTGTTTTATTTAAAGAACAGGGATCTATCAAAATCTGCTCTGCTCTGCTCTGCGTTTGTGGAAGTGTATCATGGCACAAACAAAGGAGATTTCTGAGGACCTCAGAGAAAGAGTTGTTGATGCTCTTCAAGCTTCAACAAAAACAAGGGTTACAACACCATCTCTAAAGAGTTTGGACTCCACCAATCCACAGTCAGACAAATTGTGTACAAATGGAGGAAATTCAAGACCATTGTTACCTTCCCCAGGAGTGGTCGACCAACAAAGATCACTCCAAAAGCAAGGAGTGTAATAGTGATCACAAAGGACCCCAGGGTAATTCTAAAGCAACTGAAGGCCTCTCTTCACATTGGTATGTAATGTTCATGAGTACACCATCAGAAGAACACCTCTGAAAACAATGGTATGCATGGCAGGGTTGCAAGGAGAAAGCCACTGCTCCACAAAAAGAACATTGCTGCTCGTCTGCAGTTTGCTAAAGATCACGTGGACAAGCCAGAAGGCTATTGGAAGAATGTTTTGTGGCCGGATGAGACCAAATAGAACTTTTGGGTTTAAAAGAAAATCGTTATGTTTGGAGGAAGGAAAGCACTGCATTCCAGCATAAGAACCTTATCCCATCTGTGAAACATGGTGGTGGTAGTATCATGGTTTGGGTCTCTTTTGCTGCATCTGGGCCAGGACGACTTGCCATCATTGATGGAACAATGAATTCTGAATTCTATCAGAAGTATTCTATCACAAACATCCCAGAGTTGAAGCTGTTCTGTATGAAGGAATGGGCTAAAATTCCTCCAAGCCGATGTGCAGGACTGATCAACAGTTACAGGAAACGTTTAGTTGCACAGGGGGGTCACACCAGATACTGAAAGCAAAGGTTCACATACTTTTGCCATCCACTAATATATAATATTGGATCATTTTCACTTGTGTGAAAATCTGACGATGTTTTAATACAGAAATGTTTTAATTTAAATAGAAAACTGTAAAGGGTTCACAAACTTTCAAGCACCACTGTACTTTCAATGATGTTCACATGATGTCTCCTCATGATCACGGTCTCATTCATCACTCATTCATCATACCACTCTGTGTGCACATATGTGGGCGATCATGCACATTTTCTTCTGTCTCAGTGCATTTACTTCTAGCACTAAACGCTAAAATAGAAAATTATCAACCATTAACCGAGTAAAATGGAAGTGAAGGGTGTAAGGAGAGGTAAGAAGCCTATTCCTAAACTTCCATTATGTTTACAATTGCATTTTTTAGAGTAGTGGTTCAAATAGTTGTGTAGGGTCTTAGCCTTCCCAACCCTTATATAGTAATCTGGATCCACTTGTAAACACTCTACTTATAGCTGTAAGATTTTTTTTGTTTATAGTACTGTGTGCTAGCAAAATATTGTGCTGGCTCCACTTCCAGGTACTCTGCTGCTCATATCTTTTAAAACCTTCTTCCATTATACAATGTACTAGCTCCACCCACAGACACTTTATATATAGCTTTTAAAATTTTTCTCATTTATATAGTGTGCTGTTATACCTACTGTCCACCTACACACACACTTCACAAAGCTTTCTGAACTTTTTTACTTTGTATACCGTGCTGGTGTCATGACAGATACAATTGGGAGGCGAACGCAGAAAGCCGATTCAAAGAGCTTTCATAGAAATACTGAGTAGAGGCACAGAAAAGCAGAGCAGAACCAGAATCCAGCCTATAGTCAAAAGTTCAAAGCCAGATATATTAGTCCCCTCATGCAGTCCAAAACGCTAGACAAAATACACAATCCAAAAACAGCAGGGTTCAGGCACAGAATCAAAATCGGAGTTCCAGTCAGTAACGAGCGCTCAGTAATATGTGTGGAAACGATGAAACTTCACAAGGAGTGTTTGGTGACTGGCATTTAAATGTTTGTGAGAGTAATTTGCTGATGATAAACATGTGCCTCTTGATCAGAAGGTGTGCAACTACTATAACATTAAGACACTAGAGAAATATGCAACTTTTTCTGTTAAGTCTCATCATGTGTCATTATTATTATTATTATTATTATTATTATTATTATTATTATTTTAAGAAAATTGTGTTGTTGTGTCAGCTGACCAGTAAAATAACTTCCGTAATGAAGAGCACAACTGCAGGGCTACTTATCAACTCAATTAAGCAGCAGCCTTGATAACATTTATGTATCTCAGATCAGATGTGTTGCTTGAAGACAAGTCAAGTGGGTTAGATATCTGATTATTTGATAGAGGATACAATGGCTGAGGTATCTGAGGGATCTGATATTACAGCTTCCAAGTGAATGTATCAGAGCCACAACAACAGAGATTTTCAAGTACGGCTACCGTAATTGCACACACTCTTGACTGAAATTTGTACACTAGAGATTCTGGATCTTGGTTTTGAAACAAAGCACCAAGTTTTCTCACAATTCCAAGAGACTAAAGGATCCTAGACTAGCTGAAACATGAATTATTTCCTCTGTCAGAATTTGCATACTGATACAATATTCACTCTTTGGTTCATTTGTTGGAAGTCCAGAAAAGTACTTCAGGCTTTCTTAGCACAGTGCAGAGCACGGCAATATAAAACTGTCTGTAATTGCCCTCTGGTAGAATTGTGAGCTTCAGGCTCCCCATAAATATTTGCATATCACTACTGTTCCTTGTGAAGTGGTCTGCTAAACAAGTGTTCTAGCGCAAAATGTGACATTTGATACCCTGACGATTTTATATTTGTTATGCAGTTTGCATTCACCTCAGATAAACAGCTGAACACAAAGGTTTTCACCGCCATCTCCTGTCTGTTGTATTTTTTCTCAAAAGGTGAGGAATAAATGGTCACATATGTATAGCACATGTTTTTCTCCATCCATGTTGCAATCAGCATTTCCACCCTGCCGTTTTTAACTCAGGTCATTGTTTCAACAATTAACCCCAACAACCCCCCCCAAAAGCTGAAGATGAGAGTGTCTAGGTGAATTCTTTCTCATGTACACTGCATCATTGAGCAAACCCCCTCACCATGAATAGAGGTTAATGCTGTTTACTGTCTCCAGTTGGTGCACACAGGTGACAGCTGGCCAGAGTTTTACATAATCAACGAAGAAGTTGAATAGCAACATTGGACAAGTTGTTCTCGTTAAATATTCTAGCTGCAATGGCATTGTTGAAATGCTGTTTGCATCAGATCTATAATTAACATTAGATGTACTGTTTACAATCTTGATTCTCTTTCCATTTACCAATAAAGCAAAGCTAAAATATGACTGTCCAAGGAATTGTCTGGATAACTTATTTTGAGTTTCAGTATGTATTTTAAAGATCCATTTGCTTTGTACATTTTCCTTGCATTACAGGACAGAGTGAAGCCAGTGACCTTGTCCATGTGCCTTGGAATTACCCAGGGGTATGCTGTTAGAGGAATCAGAAAAGAGATAATGCGCTTCTCAAAGAAATGAGCTTGTTCGCTTGCCATCCCAAAGCCCCTTAAGGAATCTTACTAGTGTATGCTCTCTGTCTCAATATATTTACTGTTTGGCTTTGACTGGTTATACTGCAGCATGGTGGAAGGCCAATCTGTGATAACTTGTGAGGCCAGAACAGAATTAAAGAGCCAGAGATGGAAGGCCACTTTAAATATTGCCTATGCGGTGTCTACTTACAAAACTGTGACTGTGCAGCTCTTTGGCATGTGGAGCTTTCTAATCATTATGATGAACAAATGATTATAGAAGGGATGGACAAGATGTGAGTGAGCAAGAGAGAGACAGAGAGAAGGAGATGTGGCGAGACATCGATAGAATGACAAAGTAAATGAGGTGGGTGAGGTCGTACAGCATGCTCTCACACTAACACACTATGACTTTTCTAAAACGCATGACACAGAGTCACATTGTACACGTGACTGCTCTTTTTTTCTGAGTAAGAGAACAAGAGGGATAAAGAGAGAGAAAGAGAGAGAGAGAGCGAGAGAGAGTACATTGTGTCTGGGTGCACAGAAGCATTGCCCTCAAAGCTCATCTGTTTCGGTGCGAATGGTTCACTGCCTTTCAATAATAAAAGAAACATGGCAAGCCAGAAGAAAAGAAGGAAAAAGGCCGTCTTTCCTTCACTCTCTGCAATAATTCTCCTCAGTCCTGGTTGACCTTAACGAAATGGAACACCCACAGATACACACAGAAGGTGTGGAGTGAGGAAATGTAGAAGGCTCGGAAACATCTTCTTGGATAAAACAGTGCTGAAAGGCTTGCTTCTTCTGTAAATGCAGAAAGACTTGAGTGTCTTTTGTCAAGAGTATGACAGTCTGGAGGAAGTGTTATTGAAGGGCAATGGCTGAGTGGTAATTTAAAAGCTGGTAAAGTAGTCTGAGCTTATAGCTATAGGCAGTCTGTTTTACGATCCTTATCTTTAGTCACAGCACATTAAGCAGCTGAAATTGAGACCCGTTGTGCATGTTTATGTATGTTTGCCCTATTGTACATTCACTTTCCAAGAACGCAAACACACCTGTGTCTTATGCCGGATAGTGATGGGAAATTCGATTCAGTTAAGCAAACTAATTCTTCTGAACAGTCCATCATAATAAAGAAAACATGGCTGAGGGTGGAGCTGCATGCTGCATCCACAATCCACTCTCTGTTTGTTTTTTTTCCTTATTCAAATGCACTCTGTTAGCTATATTTGATTAGTGTTCACTAAATAGGAAAAGGATGGCACGATAATGCAATGGTTAGCGCTGTCACCTCATAGCTACAGAGACCCAGCTTGTGTGGAGTTTGTATGTTCTGCATGTTCTCCCACATTTTGACCTGTGCTACCGGTTATTCCCCAGCCCCTTCACGACCCTGTTGGTGTGAAAAGTGAGCTCATAGGATTATCTGTCATACACAAGATGTTTAGTTTAAATGGTTTGCTACAGATTTGCTTCAATCTAAATATCAGACTCTAAAAGTACAGATGATTGTCCTCTTTGTGTATCTTTGAAGTGAATATGTGACAACATTCATAAAATCTCTGCTTCTGATATATTTTTTTAAGTGTGAAATTACTGTACTTACGTTACTGAACTCAAATGATTGAACTTAAATAAAATATAATGCCAAATTAACTGTTATGTTATAAAGGAAATTACACAAGACACATGAGTGTTATGAGTGCACTAGTGTAATACAACATTATTTGTAATAGGACAGTTGTGCCTTCACCAAGTTTTTCATTTTTTTCATTTTTCTTTTGTAGTTCAGAAGGTGTTATCTTCTACTTCGTGTTATCCAAAATTCAGCTGCCTGACTAGCACTCCATCTCGACATCTCGTTACCCCTGTTCATACCCCTGTATCAGCACTGACTAACATAATGCATTAACTTTAAAATCCTCCTTCTTACTTACAAAGCATTACACAGGCATGCTATCCCCTACGCTCTCAACCAGGCAACAAGGTGGCCCAGTGTTTAGTGCGGTCACCTCACAGCTCCAGCATCCCCGGTTTGCTCCCAACCTTGGATTACACCTGTGTGGACTCTCCAACTTTGAATCCTAGATATAAGATACATAACTGAAACCATAAGCTCAGGTGTACAATTGGCCATCAACTTTGTGTCCTTTTGTGTCTTCTTCTGTAATAATAATAATAATAATAATAATAATAATAATTCATTCATTCACTTTCTACAGGGTTGCAGGAAAGCTGGCGCCCAGCCTGCGGCGTAGGGAACAACCTTAGACAGGGCGCCAATTCATCGTAGGGCACATGCACTCACACAAACGGTAGATTTTAGTGTAATCAGTTAACCTAAAGCATGTCTTTAGGCTGTGGGAGGAAACCAGAGCACCCAGAGTAATCCCACGTGGACACAGGCAGGACATGCAAATTCCACACAGAAAGGACCAAGACCGCTCCACCTGAGACTGAACCCAGGAACTTCTTGCTGTGAAGTGACAATGCTACCCACCAAGCTACTGTGCCACTGAAGTAAGAAAAAAGAGAGTTGTAGTAGTGAAGATAATAAAAAAGATGACGTCACTGACCAGCATTCTGGCTTCATTATCAGACAGAAGCGGGCGGAGGTGTGCAATATTGTGAAGATGTAAGACTGCAGTCTTGCTGAAGAAATTGAAATGTGGTTGAAACATAAGGGTACATTCTTTTTAATGTACTTTGTCTATTGATTCATGGTTTGACATGTTTATAAAACAGATAAGAAATGTTTATTATTGTTAGAGGTCGTGCCCTTTGACCGACGCTAGGGGGCAGCGTCGGCTAAATTACTATCCTGTGACCCTGACAGCAAACGCGATTGTGCATGCGCATCTGCGCGGTCACAGTAATATGCAGCACCTGTCACCTCAGGTATTTAGGACCTGCTCCTGAGCTTGGCAGTGTCGCTGCATGACCACTGTTGGCTGTCTATATTCTCTGGCGACTAAACGATAGACTGACTACTTTTGCTGTCTAGACGCTCTGGCGTTTTATCATAGGCGGTATCCCTTGACTGTCTAGATGCTCTGGCATTTGACGTTAGGCAGTACTGGTTCTGGCCCGGTCAGGTCTTAGCGGTAGACCGGTTCCGCTTAGGGAATCGGCCGCATAGGGATTCTGAAGGCCCGAGGTAAGGTAGGGATTAGTGGTTAGTGTAGGGACTAAGATTTCCTCCTGCTTCTCCCTCTTTCACTCGCATTTAGCGATCGCGTGATCTAGTTCCTGTTACTC
The DNA here is from genome assembly GCA_025084515.1 of Ancistrus triradiatus. Lineage (NCBI taxonomy): Eukaryota > Metazoa > Chordata > Actinopteri > Siluriformes > Loricariidae > Ancistrus > Ancistrus triradiatus. The sequence continues at coordinate 29,482 of JAJAGP010003211.1, forward strand.
GCTCTGTGGCGCTGCGCACTGTATTGCGCCTGCGCGCCAATGCGAGTAACGTCTTTTGTTTTGTGTGAGGCTGGAGACGCGCTTCACCGCACTGCATCTTCCAGTTTCACTTGCTGTGCTTCTCACGCGCTTGCCCCCTCCATTCAGCGCCTTTTAAATGCGCTTTCATTCATTTCATTATTATTATTATTAGCATGTTTTTTGTCATGTTTTTTGTTACCATGTCATGTTATTGTTATTATTACCAAGCTTACCACCTTGTCATGTGGCTTGGTGGTAAGCTGCCCAGCTGCTGAAAACAGCAGTTTCTGTGGACGTGAGGTTGCAATGTGAAGTCTGATGGAGTGGCATCCCTTTCAAGAAGCATTTTCACCTGAGTAAAGTGAATTCCAAAATTGACTCTGGACATCCCCATGATCCTGACTAGGAGAAGCGGGGTCAAACAGGACCTTTCTTTCACAAATGCCATGTGCATTTGTTTGATTTCACTTTTTGGCTATAATCAGCACAACAGTAAAAATCAACACCGCAAAGCATGTTGTCTATTGTTGTTTGAGCTTGTGTTGCACTAGAATCTTGTGGTGAGAGAGGGAAGAAAGAAAGTGCCCATTTTGACCCAGGCTATTCTGGCCAGGCTCACAGGGAGGTCCAAAGCATGTTCTAGAATTCAATGGGTGCAGGCTAAAGGGCTCCTTTAGTGATGCCAGTCCATTACAGAATTGTGTAATAGCACTATCTGACGGTTACATTGCAAGTCCAGCCCTTGAACCCAGCTTCTCAGCAATTGTTACTTCCATCAGCCAGCTCTCCACAGGAGCTGCAGAGGTAAGAATGGACTCTACTAAATATCACCAAGTTATCAACTTCCAAAGTAAGTGAAGGAACTGTGGCTGAAAAAAGTTTTGAGTATTACCAGAAGATAATTGTTCAAAACTTTGACTTTAAAGTAAAGGCCTTTATAGTTACCAGACTTTATTACTGATTACCAATGATGTGCTGTGCCTGCAACATGTCCTTAGAATACTGGCAAATGAAAAGGATTCTTCAGAGAAATTTTTGCATAAGACTGCATATACAAGATTTAGGAAATGATATGTCAAATTATTATGAAATGAGAAATTATTCAGCTTACCCAGTCTGAAGCCTTTCAGCGCATGAAGCCACCAAGCCTCTTGTGCATACATCACACAAACAAGTAAAGGAAGACACAGGAAGCTAGGCTTTATAATACACCGCCTTGCCAAAAAAGGTCACCACCTAGATTTAACTAAGCAAATAGTTCAATAGTTAAAAATAAAGAGCCTAACTACTGCATTGGCGATTATGTTTCAGCTGGCAACAAGTTATTTAACCCTAACTGATGCAGTGAGTAGCTTCTAATTTGATAAACAACCATGTCGAAAGACACATCCTGTGGTTGTGGAAAAGATGTTAATCTGTTTCAAAAGTGTCAAATTGTGAAAGAGTGGTTCAGGGAGCATGAGACATCATTTTCACACATGGATTGGCCACCACAGAGTCCAGACCTGAACCCGATTGAGATTCTTTGGGATGTGCTGGAGAAGACTTTGCACAGTGGTCCAAATCTCCCATCTTCAATACAAAACCTTGGGGAAAATGCAATACTAGACAGAAATAAATGTTAAGTCATTGCAGAAGCTTGTGGAAACAATGCCACAGCGAATTTGATTTTACCTGAATTTGATTTCACCTTCACGTATCTATCTGGCACCTAGAATGTCAAGCCTGATGCCCTCTCCTGCCAGTTCTCCCCTGTAGAGTTTTCGGAGACCACCGACACCATCCTCCCGCCGGTCTGCCTGGTTGCCCGACTGTCCTGGGAGGTCCAACTGGTGGTTGAGGAGGTCGAGGAACCCGGAGGAGACCCTCTGGATCGCAGGTATGTTCCCACCTCAGTCAGGCCCACCGTCCTCCAATGGGCACACACCTCCAAGTTCCCCAGTCACCCAGTAGTGCGCCGCACGCTAACCTTGCTCTGCTGGTACTTCTGGTGGCCCACCATGCACAATGATGTCAAGGAGTACGTGGCGGCCTGCACTACCTGCGCCCGGAGCAAGTCGTCCCACCAACCACCGGCAGGTCTCCTGCAGCCTCTCCCTGTACCTGGGTGTCCCTTGTCCCATATCGTGGTTGATTTCACCACAGGACTCCCGGAGTCAAACCACAAGTCTGTGATTCTAACAGTCATTGACAGGTTTTCCAAAGCAGTTTGCTTAGAGGCCTTGCCCAAGCTCCCCACGGCTCTGGAGACAGCTGAAGTCCTATTTGACCAGGTTTTCTAGATACACGGCATCCCCACGGTCATCGTGTTGGACCGGGAACCCCAATTCACATCTCAAGCCTGGAAAGCGTTCTGCAAGAACATTGGCGCCTCCACCAGCCTCACCTCAGAATTCCATATGCAGTCGAATGGACAGGTCGAGAGGGCCGAAGCCACTCTGCGCTGCTTCACCCCGGTCCCTTAGTTCGAGTGTCTATGTTTGTATTTTCGCCGAATGCGACGTATGGTTTGTGTGTGTGCTTCTTCCACAGCAATCCATTGGCTTGAGACCCGGCTTTGGGCAGCTCCTCACCTGTTCCTGATTCTGGCAGCTGATGACATTGCTTTAAAAGACTGACGCTGAGAATGAGGAGTTGCCAGATCGCCTTGCCACACACCTGGTATCTTGTTGTACTCGTCAGCACTAGCCTAGCATTAGCATTGCGCTACCTAGCTCCGTCTATTTCTGTTTCAGCACTCGTGCCGCATTTACGTTGTTCAGCCTGGAGTATTCCCCTTCGTTTCCTCCTGTTTCAGGTTTGGAAGACCGTTCGACATACCAACCCTGGTTCACCTCCCAAGGATCCTTCTCTGCTCTCAGGAAGCCACGCACTCGCCGCCACCGCACACACTTTGGTTTATCCGCCCATCTGGTTTTCTTTCATTATTGTTATTTGCTTATGTTTAGTTATTTTGTAAATACATACTATGTTTCCTTAAGTCGTGTTTGGTGCCTATCTGCATCTTGGGTTCCACTCCATGCTATTTTTGTAGGGTTGCTATGCAACCCTTAACAATAACACCCATGAATAGACAAAAAGGAAAGGCACAGTGACTAGCTGTTAATAGCACAAATATGAAAATGGCATCAAAAGAACAACTGCTCATCAAGGGCACAGAAGAGAAAAAATGTGAAGGGGTAAATCTGAGAAAGACACCTTGAAACAGGAGGCAGTGGGGAGAAAGGTTAGAGATTTGCACAGTCAGTGTGTGAGTGTATAAAAAGAAAGAGTGCTACACACAAAACCTGTTAGTTGAAGGATGACACTCCGTAATCGATTGTGAGCGCTGCCACTGAGCGTAACCAATCGCAGAGCTTTCCATAGACTTCTCTGAGTTAGAGCACTTACGGACCCTCTGCCAGTCCAGAGAGATAGACAGGGGAGAAACATGCCCAAGTTGAGTAGAAAATTTACCAAACCTGAAAAGAAGAAGGGGAAGAATACAAAGCAGAGCAAAGCACGCTCAAAAGACCTGTCCACACAAGATTGCAAGCTTTCCACACTGATTGATTGACCTGTTTTAACACTTGCTTTCTAACACTTGTACAAAAAGAAATCACCTTGTCAAATATTTTTAGATTTTTATTCTAATAAAACTGTGATTGTCATGGATATTTCACAAAAATATACCAGTTTAGGCCTATTCACATCGAATACGATTTTTTCGCACACAAACCGAATGCAATGTTTAACGTAGTGAGACCTTCATGAGTTTTTTTGTCTAAACACTCTGAAAACCCCCATGTCTGCTTTTGCTTTCTGTAATTTCCCTTTTCTTAATGTTTCAATGGTCAACTTAAAAAACCCATCACCATCATTCCCCAGACTTTCAGCAACGCTCTGTCATTTATTATTTTTAACCTCCACCTTGTTATAGTCAGAGTGAGCTGCTTGTCATATAAGCTCTTGTGCTATGCTACTAGCAGGTGAGCTGTTCTGCCTGACAACCGAGCTCTAATTTGTCAGCCTGATTTTACCACGTCCGAACAACGCAGAAATTGGAACAGGCTCTGATTAAAAATTTTACACAGCATCGCAGTCCGTCAGTTTTGGACAGCAATAATATACATATCTTTTTTTTTCAAAACTTGGCATGCATTTTTTGTCAGTAAGAATCAAACTTAGTGTGACAAGGTCTTCAGTCAAATATTTTTGGTGTTTGTAAAAGCACATATTACATGAGGTAAAATCAAACACTGTCTTTAAAGGCAATAACTGTTCAGTTAAATTTGACTACACTTTAGCCAAATCCTTGGACAGGCAGTAAATGCACTCTAATGACACTCAGTTTTTTCTTTCCTTCCCATCAGATACGTAGATGTTGACTCGCTTTTCAGCATGTCTTGATAACCTCTCATTGTGGGTGTCAGCTCTTCACTTATACCCCATCGAAACATAGTTGCTTTGCTTTCCTAGAGAATGTAAGAAACTTTAGAGTAGATTTTGTTGACCAGCTAGAATAATGTCTTAACATTGATAACCTTACCATGTCATGTAAAGACTTCTATATTATCTGCAGGTTAGTTCTGGCAGGGCTTCCCATCCACAGAGAGAGAGAGAGAGAGAGAGAGAGAGAGAGAGAGAGAGAGAGAGAGAGAGAGAGCCTATTAGTTGCGCTTGGCAGAGTTCACCTGTTCAGAAAAAAGTTTCTCAATTATGAACTGGCAATAAAAGATGGGACTGCCAGATTGAACCGGCCTGCCTTGCTACATACAGGAAGATTGGACGCACATGGTTTGGCTCCAAGTGTTGAGTGATGATGGAGGAGGGGGAAACAGAGGGGGCACAGACAGAAACTACTCAGCAGGTGCTAAATGAGATGATGCCTGGCATAACAGAGGGAGGCCATTTCGCAATGCTGAGGATAACAAGGAAGGAATGATGATTATGTGGATTATCGCTTCATTTTCACTGTAACCATTTTAAGGGTGGGGCTGAGGAACTGATTTCACACATGAAAATCTTTAGATATGTACTCTATATCTGTGTAGCATTAAGTTTGTAAAAATATGCATACATACTGTGTGTATGTGATATTGGCCACCACTGTAAAGCACAGTATAAAACAGTACTTAAATGATATTTTGTAGCATTATATAACAATAACAACAAGAACAACAAAAAGTTTGCAAGTCATTAGCATAATAACATACAGTGGTGCATGAAATTTGTGAACACTTTTGAATTTTCTATATTTCTGCATAAATATGACCTAAAACATGATACTACCACCACTGGAGAGCAGTGGCTTTCTCCTTGCAACCCTGCCATGCACACCATTGTTGTTCAGTGTTCTTCTGATGGTGGACTCATGAACACTAACATTAGCCAATGTGAGAGAGGCCTTCAGTTGCTTAGAAGTTACCCTGGGGTCCTTTGTGACCTCGCCAACTATGACACGCCTTGCTCTTGGAGTGATCTTTGTTGGTCGACCACTCCTGGGGAGGGTAACAATAGTCTTGAATTTTCCTTTACTCCAATTGTACACAATCTGTCTGACTGTGGGGATTGGTGGAGTCCCAACCTCTTTAGAGATGGTTTTGTAACCTATTTTCATCTGATGGCCATCAACAAACTTTTTTACTGAGGTCCTCAGAAATCTCCTTTGTTTGTGCCATGATACACTTACACAACGTGTTGTGAAGAGCCGACTTTGATAGATCCCTGTTCTTTAAATAAAACATGTGCCCCCTCACACCTGATGGTCATCCCATTCATAGAAAAACACCTGACTCTAATTTCACCTTCAAATTAGCTGCTAATCCTAGAGGTTCACATACGTTTGCCACTCACTAATATGTAATATTGGCTCATTTTTCCTCAATAAATAAATGACCAAGTATAATTTTCTCTTTATCTGCTTTCAGGACTTCGGATGAAAATCTGATGATGTTTTAGTTCCTATTTATGCAGAAATATAGAAAATTCTAAAGAGTTTTCATAAACTTTCAAGCACTACTACTCTATGCAGCTAATAAGACCCTTATCTAGTAAAGTACATCAACATAGATTAGGCAGCACCCACAAACACAGGAAAATACAGGAAGATATAAGATACATAAGATACAGGAAATTATGTACACAAAATTAAAAAAACAACAATTTTTCAGAACAAATTATGGGTTCTTCAGGCAAAAGTCAGTATTTAGTGTGACCTCCCTGAAAAAGTGGTTTTCTTGTGTGGTACCCTTTCAAAAAAGACCATTACTGATCAAGCTTCTTCGGCCTGTACAGAGCCCAAAATCGATGAAGCTGCCAGAATGTAAGGGTAGGTCACACTTCATACTTGCCATAGAAGCGGTTTTGTTTGATTTTTAATACTGCATATCAATTTCCTGTATTTTCTGGTTGTATTCCTAATAAAGAGATTGAGAAATAATTATATTTTGGTCATTACGCTTTGCTAAAAACAACAATCTAATGGGTGGCATAGTGCCTTAGACTTTTTGTGCAGTACTGTATACCTGTATTAAATGTCCTGCAAAGAAGGCAAGTATTAAGTAATCCTGGGGTGGCGGGATTGCCTGTGCCTAGCCGATGGCATAGGGCACAAGACAGGAACAATCCTAGACAGGGCACCATTCTATCATAGGGCACACACACACACACACACACACACACACACACACACACACACACACACACACACACACACACTTTAGATAGAACTTTAGAGACATCAATTAACCTAACATGCATATCTTTGGACTGTGGGGAAAAAAACAGAGCACCCAGAGTAAACCCATGCAGACATGGGGAGGACCTGGCTGGAGCCAATTACCTCACCAAAAATTGTAGCAGTTCATGCTGGTTAGTTTCTTCCTCCTGCATCTCTGGGAGGTTTTCATTTCCACTGTTGGCTGCTCATTTTTATACTGAATTAAAATGGCTATACTCTTAGTCAGCCTGTTACCTGAGGTTACTAACAAATTGAAAGGAGCCTATCTACAGAGAAAAAACAACTTTCCCGAAGCCCTCAAAAGCAGAATAAGTGCAATTTGAGCAGACATGATGCTCCTGTCCACAAACATCTCAATTTAGCTAACGTTGTAGTAGAAACTGTACTTCCTTTAACAACACTGATGTATTTTTCTGTTTACTGTCCTTGGCTGCAACTGCTTAGTGGGCACAGAAGTTTTGAATGCATCAAGGATTGATAACCAGTCAGATTCTGTTTTACAAGATGTTTTTTATAGAAGTCACATATAAATAAACTATTTAAAAACTGTGACATAGCCAAGTCACAAATTCTTTTTCAAGTCAAATGTTTTTACTGATGCTGATGCTGCAATGTTGTGTTTGTTCAGTGAGTACGGGTGTACAGCTTAAGAACACAGTGGTGATGTTCAGACCTGGCTGAGTAATCGTTTAGCTTGTAGAAGCTGCATTAAAATATTTTATTGTTATGCCATTATTTAACTCCTCTTATTTTGCTGTCCTTTACCTGATCGAGCTAACCAAAAACCTTGAAAAATATATGGTATATAATACATCAAGGGAATTAAAATAAAATGAAAAAATTCTTGACAGACTGCACATTCACTGATGGTTAAAAAACTGGAGCTATTTTGCACTAACTTGTGGAGTTCATGCCAGTTTGGGTGCATACTGTAATTACAGCACAATGCGAGACCTGGTACAATATGACAGTGGTGCTTTGAAAATTTTGTGAACCCTTTAGAATTTTCTAGGTTTCTCCATAAATATGACCTAAAACATCATCATCAGATTTTTCACACTAAAGAGAACCCAGTAAACAAATGGGACAAAAATATTACACTTGATAATTTAATGTTTATGGAGAAAAATGATCCAATATTACATATTAGTGAGTGGCCAAAAAGTATGTGAACCTCTAGATTAGCAGTTCATTTGAAGGTGAAAATTAGAGTCAAGGTGTTTTTCAATCAATGGGATGACAATCAGGAGTGAAGAGTGGGCGCCCGTGTTTTATTTAAAGAACAGGGAATCTATCAAAGTCCTGCTCTTCACAACACATGTTTGTGGAAGTGTGTCCATGGCACGGAACAAATGAGATTTCTGAAGACCTCAGAAAAAGAGTTGTTGATGCGCATCAGGCTGGAAAAGGTTACAAAACCATCTCTAAAGAGTCTGGACTCCACCAATCCACAGTCAGACAGATTGTGAACAAATGGAGGAAATTCAGGACCATTGTTACCCTCCCCAGGAGTGGTCGACCAACAAAGATGGCATGTAATAGTTGGCGAGTTTTTTTTACATTTTTACTAGTGATCTCTGACTTTTAGGTCAAAACCTATATACATGTACACTGGGAACTGATGCTATGTTAAACTAGAACATCATGTTTGGTAATCCTGGGCGAAACCAAAGTTTTAAATGTATAAAATGCAGGGCTGGTCAAGGTCATGGACCTACATGCACTCAAGTACACATGCATGTGAAAACACACACAGGTTGCGGCTGAATTTGTTTCCACACAATTAGACTCATTACCTTCTAATTACTGTCTGTGGGAGACGCGTCAAGAAATTGAAACCAGAAATTAACCTGCCTGTAAACTATTATATGCTGTGATCAAAGCAACGCTTCCAACCTGTATATGATTGAAATCAGCTAAAAAGTATTATATATATATATATGAAAGTAGTGTTATTTCTTTCATCAAGGTTTTTGTATGACTGTTCATTCTCATTGTTTTAACTGTTGTTTTAGTCCAGAGTTATGCCCTACTCAAATGTTTTCTTGTTCTGTAAGCTCCTCACACCACTCTTACATTTTTAACAGCATAAACATACAGCATAAACGACATTTTTATACAGTTTTCATGAACACATTCAAGTCTAAGCACTGACATTGGAAAACAGTTATTACACAACAGTTACTACCCTTACTACCTCTGGCAAAAATTATGGAATCACCACACTTGGAGGAAGTTCACTCAGCTTTTTTACTCAAAGCAAATAAACGAATTACAGATATGACACCACGCAATTTTATTTAGGAGCTGCACATTCTGGCTTTGTGGGCACAACATCATCAACAACAACAACAACAAAAAATCACAATTACTATTTTGTTGATGGTCTGAATTATTTGACTTTGCTATTGAAAAACAATATTGTTTATCAGGTTGGCACTAACTTTTACAAATTGTCGTTAACAGATCAGCTTTGGAGGATGAAGAGCCCAAAATTTCAATGTACAACTGTACACCTGACTGTTGAGGTGTGTATGAAACCCCATATCATAAATATTTACATTTAAATCTACAGCATTTAGCAGACACCCTTATCCAGAGCGACTTACAATTGATACATTCTTACAATCCAAGCAATTGTAGGTTAAGGGTCTTGCTCAAGGACCCAACAGTGGCATCTTGACAGAGGTGGGATTTGAACCCTGGACCATCTGGTCCATAGTCCAGTACCGTAACTGCTAGGCTACCACAGTCCCACTTGAGAAATAAATGAGAGAGGAAATTTGATTGTCTTCAGGCAGTCATCTTAATATGTTTCATTAGAATGGCACCAGACAAACATTTGCAGAATCATCTCCTTTGACACCTTCATGATTCATTGCTGAATATCATTTTCATCCACACAACATGATTGTTTCATTTAGCTCACTGTAACCTTGTTGTCTTCTGTTTAGGTGTTAGTACTAGTTTTTGCTTGACCTTTCAATATGTAAATTTTTTTTAAATACTTTTCATTCAGCTGATTCTTACAGTTCTGTAACAAACATTGCCTCATTCTTTTGTCTGTTTGATTTCATGTTTTTGGTTATGCATTTTCTATTTTCAAGGCATATTTTGCAATTCTGATGCTTTGACATCTTACTTGATATACCCATTTACTTTCTTTACATAACCTTCCGTTTTTGTTTATACTTGCATACAATTTTAGACACAAACTGACCGGGAACAACCAACATCTTTTGTCACACTGTGTGTTGGATTTCCTTGTTGAGGGGTTTTGTAGTCCTTGTAGTCATTGTTCCACATTCTCAACTGTTGGGGTTGTTAAGGGTTGTAAGCACTCCCTTTTAACTGTATACTAATTTGCAAATCCCATAATATTGAGCAATTAAACAACTATTCAAATATTTGTTGTCATATTTGTTATTTGTTACTGTTCCTTACTTATTTGTTATTTGTTACAAAGTCAAAAAGCTAGATGAACATCCTTTACGTTTGGTGATTTTGTATTTTTTTACATGAGTAGTATGATACAGCAACCTTGGACTACAGACAGTTACGCTTTGGTCTGTGAAATTGGATATGAATATGTTATTACTTTCACCATTATTAGGAATATAGCATGAACTACTGTTGTAATAAGTTCTGCAACTCTACCTTTGCAATACCTGATGAATGGCTGAAAACCTCAGTAGTATGCACAAAGTACCAGAACACTTTGGAAATTTTGAAGTTAAAAGTTTTCTCCACTGATGATTGAATTGGCTCTAAGTGTATCTTTGTAAGACACATCATTTTGGGCTCTCATTTACTAGAGATGGTTCAGTAACCTTGATATGTCTATCACTCAGACATGCACTATTAATGGAATTTTGACATTTCTTAGATGGCTTCTGACATAGAAAATATATGGGAAATAATGCAGTACATGGTATTTAATCTCATAAAGTATTAAACCGTACATTGTGTCTTCAATTACATTATGAAATATTACATACATGTCGAAATAAAAGACTGAAAATCATTCACATAAATGGTTAAAAATTATACATCATTAATGCATTCAGCACTGGGTGCCTAACGACCCCCTGTGTAAGCAGATCAAGGAAGGCCATAAGCGTAACGAACGGGAATTTTGTCTCCATGACAGCATGCCATCTGACCGCAGTTTGACAGGTTTAGTCAGTGTGTGACAAATTACCTGTCATTACCCACCAACCGCACCATACAATATGGCCTCTGCCAGTCCACTGGCTTGCTAACAAACATAAATCTATCCTTCCCAGCAAGATGCTGAAAGATCTTACTAATAGATAAATGTTTCAGGAACATTATAGAAAATTAGGAACAGAGACTCTTTAGGTAGAGCTTTATTCTTCACTTAGGTATTATATTAATGCAAACACAGACTTTTTAGTCAATACATCCATTTAGCACAAACTAGCTTTAGCACAACCTCACTGGATAGTGTCCTTGTACGGTTACACATATACACACATGAAGCCCAAATGCACCTCTGTAGAATCCATAGAGAAGCTTCCAGAATTAAGTTATTATATACAGTAGATGAAAAATTGAGCCATTTTTTATAAGAAGACTATTTCAGTGGGGTTTAAGCTTATGATTTGGATTGATAGGGTGCTGCAATCTCATGGCCCATACTTACTCTGTGAAACTGATACAGCTCTGGGAATCTGAAGGTGGTTTAATGGCCTGTGATAATGGCTGCACATAAAAACTCTGGTTGCTACTTCTTGCTACAATGTGTGTATCTTTATGTAATTATGGAGGGCGGCACAGTGACCCCTTAGCCTTTAGAGCAAGCAGCACTCTGACCAGCAGAAAAAAACCACAACTTACCAAACCAATTGAGTAGCTGATTCTAGAAATATCAATAACCATCCTTAATCTATGGAATATTTCTTTTAGTTAAGAGTTTGGTATCATGCGTTGCAATTAGTAAGAGATCATGCACAATTAATGAGGGGAGGTATGGGTTGTAGAGACGGCACTACCTACCTCTAAAAGACTAAAGTCTGAGTCTGTTCTTTAAAAAGTACCTCAGTTCAAGTACCATGTAAAATTTCAAACACATATCACACAGCAATAAAACAATTGCAAGAGATGCATAAAGCTAATAAAAGTTTTTGAAGTATTTATAAAAACCTAATTTTTCATAAATACTGTCACGTTGGCTTAGGGGTAGGAGACACACGCAGGGATTGGATCAGACTAAAGGTGGCGTTTATTACGACAAACTGGCAAAACAAACAAACAATATGAAGCAAGCAGGTTAGGGAGACATGAGAGGCGAAAAGCAGAAAGGATGGAGAGACTAGGTAGGTGAGCGATAAACAAGGCTTGATAGGAGGTGAATGAAGCAGGAGCTTAGAAACGGGATAGAAACCACGAGACTTAACATAAGTGAGAAGCAAGAGGGTATAAATAGAGGAAAGAAAAGACTAGAAAATGAGTGACAGGTGCAGATGATAGAATGTAGGGGAGAGAGAAAGTGGTAGAAGGTGGGGGTGGTGCGCAGGTGAGCGTGTAGATTTGACAGATGGCTTCGGCACAGGTAGGGAAGGCTTTGGTATTGGCACAGGAATGGATGGCTTTGGCACAGGTACGGAGAACCTCGGAACAGGCACTGGCATGGATGGCTTTGGTACAGCCACTGGATCGGATGACCTCGGCACAGGAACCGAAACGGACGATCTCGGCACAGGCACAGAAACGGACAACCTCGGCACAGGGACTGGAACAGATGACCTTGGCACAGGCACCAGGGCGGACGACCTCGGCACAGGCACCAGGACGGATGACCTCAGCCCAAGCACTGGGACAGACAACCTTGGCACAGGCACCGGAACGAACAACCTCGGCACAGGTACCGGAACGGACAACCACAGCACAGGCATTGGAATGGTTGTCCTTGGCATGGGCACTTGAACGGACGTCCTCGGTGCGGACACTGGAACGGACTCTGACACAGATGACCTCCGGATGGTTTTGGGCACAGGCGACCTCTGGACGGGCTCTGGCTCAGATGACCTCTGGATGGTCTCTGGGATAGACAACCTTTGGACGGTCTCTGGGATAGGCGATCTCTGGACAGTCTCGGCCACAGACAACTTTTGGACGGTCTTGGGCACAGACGACCTCTGGATGGTCTCGGGCATAGATGACCTCTGGACGGTCTCAGGCATGGATGACCTCTGGACTGTCTCGGGCCCAGATGACCTCTGGACGGTCTTGGCCACAGATGATCTCTGGTCAGTCTCGGGTATGGACGACCTCTGGACTGTCTCGAGCCCAGATAAGCTCTGGATGGTCTCTGGGATAGACGACCTCTGGATGGCCTCGGGCCTCTATGACCTCTGAATGGTCTCTGGGATATATGACCTTTGGACAGTTTCTGGGATAGATGACCTCTGGATGGTCTCAGGGACAGATGACCTCTGGACAATCTCGGGCATGGACGACCTCTGGACAGACTCTGGTAAAGCCAACATAACATTGAGCTTGGCCCTAGCTATAACTGGACCTCTCTGACAGCTGGCGAACGGAGGATCTAGGAGGACCAAAAACTACCCCGAGCGCATCCAAGAACTGGTCACAAGTCCCGGTTTGAATCTGTGGCCACCTCTTGGCGGTCCATTGCAGTGCCCTGCCTGGAAGGCATGCAACCACCAGTGACAGCCCAGCATATTCACAGCTGGGGGGATAGAGCCTGAAGTAACGCGAGCATTGCGACCAGAACTTCCTATAAAGCTCTGGGTTTCCATCAAATCTCACAGGTAACGTGATCTCGACTGCCAGCGCAGAGCTGGAAAGGGGCGAAACTAACAATGCAGAGGTCGTGGTAACCGGAAAGCGAGTCCACGGTGGGCACCAATGAGCGCTGGTTTTCTGTGAGTTGTGTGATAACTCGCGTTACTTAGGACGGCTGGGCACGAAGCTCGAAAAGCTGGCTACCGAACATGGAGACCGGTTAGAGTCTGATTGGATCCCGCTGCCTCCAAACACGGCTAAGTTTACTGTCATGCCTTAAGGGTAGGAGACACACACAGGGAGTGGATCAGACCAAAGGTGGCATTTATGACGACGAACTGGCAAAACAAATGAACAAAGTTAAACACAAGACAGGAACATGGACGAGGCGAGGAGATAAACGAGCGGATTAGGGAGAGACGAGAGGCGAAAAGGAGGAAGGATGGAGAGACTAAGTTGGTGCATGATAAACACAGCTCGATACGAGGTGAATGAAGCAGGAGCTTAGAAACGGGGTAGAAACCACGAGACTTAGCGACGTGAGTGAGAAGCAAGAGGGTATAAATAGAGGAAAGGAAAAGACTAGGAAATGATTGACAGGTGCAGATGATAGAAGGTAGGAGATAGAGAAAGTAGTAGAAGGTGGGGGTGTAGGTGTGACAGATACTTAATAAGATACATTGCAAATGCAGGAAATTCATTACTGTTGCTTTCCCCCTATTAGTAAGCCCCATTTAAATATCACATAAATAGAGCAAAATCCAATGAAAGGAATTGATATGGAAAGACAATGTGTTGGGAAGGAGGGGGGTTAGACCCAAGTATAGGGGAAAATTACTCTTGCTTGCTATGGGTGCTTGGGGAAATGGGATCAAAAAAGGGATACTTATAACAATAGAGAGTATGTGATTGGGGACACTAACTTTCTCATCCAGACTTCAAAATAACAAAGAAGACTTGGTCTTTGAACATAAATACTCTTACTTACTTTTTAGTATTCTCTTTCATTTTTCTTTTTCAGTTTCCTATTTTACGTTTTCTGTTTTCTTTTCAGATTTCCCTTACTTTTCAGCAGTTGCAGGAACATACATAAAGACAAACAATGTTCTGGCAAATCATGCATGCTTCTCATTTACAAATTTGCATCAATAAACTAAACCATTGTCTGGGGTTAAAATATAGTGCCCAGCAAGTGCTGAAGATTGGAGTTGATTTCCCTTAAGGATTCTGAGAAACTGAGTTTGCAGATCACGCCATGCCAGATTATCACGTGCACGTTCGCTGCTCTGTGCTAGTCAAAGGTGGTGACGCTGAGTTGGCTCAAACTGCGCACCTTCACCTCCCTCTACTGGTTGAAAATGGTGCAGTCCAAACCCCGACAGGCCCCATAAAGAAAAAAACACCATGCTCTCCAAGAATACTGCTGCAAGTTTATTTATAGGACAGTTAAATTACACTGTTTGTCTGAATCCAGTTGCCAAAAGTGACTGAAAACCACAAAATAAAGTTAAAAATTAGAAGCAGGGCGATGACCTCTCCCTCAACATCAACACCATCAACACCATCAACACCAATGCCTTCAAGGCACTCCAGAAGGCTTCCATTTTCACCAAATCGGACCCACTGAGATGTACTGAGAGAAGAGATAGGATTTAGCTGTGTTTTGAAGGAAGGCAATGAGGAGAAGAGAACAGTTTGTGATAATGAATTACATAGTTTGGGTGCTATGATGCTAAATGATCTACCACCCACCAGCAGTAACTAATCAGAATTTTGGCACAGGCAAAACACTGTTTTTATCAGAAGTGAACATGCAGGACAGTATGGATGTAGGAGCTCAAATAAATAACCTGGTGACTGACCATGTTAAGATTTGTATGACTTTACATTGAATATAGAGTGAAATAGGTAGCAAGTGTAGTTGATAAATGATAGGGGTGATATGAGCTAACTTTTTAGAGCATACTGAATAGAGCGAATGATTCTGGTAGGAAGGCCAATGAAACGTGAGTTGCAGTAGTTTAAAAGGGATGAGATGAATGCATGGACCAGATTTTACCGTCTTTAAGTGAAAGCATAGGATGAAGATGAGCAAGAATACTGAGGTGGAAAAAAGAGGATCTGACCAGGGCCCTGACATGAGGATCAACTTCCTCACTCCAGCATAGACACAATTTTTCCTGGCAATCCCAATTCTGTACAAATACCACATACACAGAAGAATATTTAGAGTAAAACGATTGTATAATCTGTTCTATAATGGAGCTCCTTGGCTCTTGCAGTTGGGTCTACCCTCTAGTGCTTTGTTAGACTGTTTTCCAACGTTTCTATATACTTTCTAAGTTTTCTAAGTTCTACATTTCTAATGTTTCTGTCCATTAACCCTTAGTCAGTCAACCACTAATACAGTGAGAGGTGAAGAATTTTTATCAGGACAAACAGCTTTTTGAGTGAGCCACTTGAATACAGACCAGTGCATTATGCCTGTTCAAATGACCTTTTATTTGACTACATAAACTTTTTATTGGTATAAATGAGGATGTTAATGGTTATAGCTATTATCTGAGACAAATAAGGCTGAATGCAAGTACACAAGACTGCAAATTACTTAATGTAACCAGTGATGAAGAAAACAGTGATAGTGTGATAGTGTGTGATTTAGTATTAAACCTATGTTTCCCTATACTGCTGAAGTGTGCGTGTGCCCATCTGCCCACGACTCAGTCCTCCTCATGCTAAGTGCTCTCGTGTCTCTTTTTAATATGATCTTCCCACTATGAAAAATTCATCCTCATCTCCTTGGTCGCAGATCATCACGATGTTCTGCCCTGGCCACTCGGTATTCCTCTCCTGTGGCTGGGGGAACAGCTGGTGGAAATTAAGACACCAGATTGTGTTACTTACACCAGCCAGTGCGACTGATGCTGATGGCTCCGTAACCCAGAATGCAATCTGTCAGCAATGAGGCCCAAAGGGAACTGTGACACAATAGGGGCGGTGCGCTGTGAGTGTGTGTGTGTGTGTGTGTGTGTGTGTGTGTGTGTGTGTGGTGCTCTCTCTCTTGTCCCTGACTCTGCAGAAGACAGTGTCCAGAGGCAACATTTCAGTATGCAGGTCATGATGTTAAGGCATATGGGGCACTGTCCAGAGCCGCCTTACCAGACTTACAATACCAATTCAGGAGTGTAGTGTATTTTGCAAACCAAAACTGAACTAAAATGACCAATTCCCTGTGCTTTTCTCATGTGAGAAAAGTACTGCTTTTTTGTGTGTCAGTAGTGAGCTACATTAGTACTGTAGGGTCAAGCAGGACGGTATGATAGATGGCCATTTCCTCAAAAGGAAACAGACAGAAGATTTTGATTAATTTTCTGACACTGTGCTCCTCTGCCAAAATAGCTGGGGAAAAATACTTGCCTTGTTAAATTGAAAGTGTGTGCATGAATGCTGGGCACACTGCTTTCAGCGACTCTTTTGATTGGCTTGCAGTTATTATGCAAATCACTCGAACTGTTGCCTTGTATGCTCATGTCATTTAAAAGACTCCTTTTGACAATGGATTTTTTTCAAGTCTGAAAATGAACGAATAGCTGACAAGGACTTTCAAACTAATTTGGAGAAAACATGCAATGTAGAAATATGAGATGAAATGACATTGGACATTAACTACTAGCCATTTTGTCCTTGTTATGAGAAGGTTGGGGGCTGTAGCCCCACTAAATCAGGTCTAACGGCGTGTACGCGCAACAGCATTAAAACAGAGCACAAATCCATTATGGAAAAACACAAGAAAATAAAGGAAGAACACAACATTTTCACAAATGAAGCATTAGAAAAACACTGCATAAGTTGAAAACACAACAGCATTTACGATGCAGACACAAGTCAAGAACACAAACACATTTAAGCTGAACACAACAGCTTAAACTTAAATGAAAAATGTTTACAAAAATGCAGCATTTGTCTTTGCTCTAATCGGAAGTGCTCCTGGCCACTAGGGGTCTACATTTTCCATCTGAAAAATATGTGAGATACAAAGGTAGGTTAATTTTGTTTATTCTCTATCACTTACTTAGCATTAAGGACCTTTCTCAATATGTGTCTTTGTCTGTACTTATATTTCTGGAGGTCATCTCACTTGCTTTTCCACTTACCCATTTCATATTCCATGTTTTTTGTTTCGGTTAATGCTGTTATGTTCAGCTTAAATGTACTTGTGTTATCAACTTTTTCTTACCTCATAAATGCAGTTGTGTTTTCACCAAATTAAGTGTTTTTGGAATGCTTCACTTAGGAAATGTTGCTGTGTTCTGCCTTTTTTGTCTTGTGCTTTTCCTTAATATATTTGTTCTCTGACGTAATGCAGTTATGTTCTCGACTTTTGTTTGCTTCGTAAATGGTTGTGATTTGACTCTCCAGGCCACCGTAGGATTCTATCCTAATCATGTCTTCTCCTCTTGTGTCATCATTGGTTCAAATGTTCATTGTGTGCATTTGTTCCTTGTGTTCTCTTGATTGGTCTATGCATAATGACCTACTATTGTCCCTTTTATCTTTGCTTAGTTTCACTGTACACACTCTAAAATCTCTGTCAAGTTTCTGGTTTCCTGTCTTTGTAGCTCATGCTTTGAAATTGTGATTATGGATACGCCTACCTGTCTGCTTACTGACCTTTGCAATGGATTGTGACAATGATTATCACATTTTCTTCGATAAACCTGTTAATGTTCATTTAGCGCAATTGGAGAAGATCAACTGCTTACTGTGAGGAAGTGTCAATCCCAATATGGAATGCCAAGAGGGTCCCAGCACCTGAGATTACAAAGTCACTTGTGACTATCCTTCCTGGCTCATATGGTGGAAATATCCATTCATTCAAAATCATTGGTATACGAGTTCCTACATACAGGCTGCACTGGAAGAAAAGCTCAAGAA
Organism: Ancistrus triradiatus; assembly: GCA_025084515.1. Taxonomy (NCBI): domain Eukaryota; kingdom Metazoa; phylum Chordata; class Actinopteri; order Siluriformes; family Loricariidae; genus Ancistrus; species Ancistrus triradiatus. The sequence continues at coordinate 47,930 of JAJAGP010003211.1, forward strand.
GTTCATTTACATTTACATTTACAGCATTTAGCAGACGCCCTTATCGAGAGCGACTTACAGAAGTACTTTGTATTTTTCTTAGTAGACATTATCCCATGCTAGTACAAATAAGCAGTAGCCCAAAAACTCAGTCCAACCAGAAACTGCTAGGATCTGTTGTGGGTTGCATTTTCAGCCTTCACTTGAGTGCTTATGGAAGAGGTGAGTCTTAGTCACCACTTAATGGCAGCAAGAGACTCAGCCATTCAGATATCCAGTGGAAGTTCATTGCGTCGACCCAGTTGAATCCCAGTATGGGGCCATTGGTTCTCTTTCAACAAGACAAAATACAATATCACACCTCTACTACAAAGGATTCCACACCACCACCTGCCAAAATTAAGAATTCTGGTCCAGTACACTCAGGACATTGCCCTTCCACTGCCAGTGTCAAGGTCACTGCTCTGCTGGTGGTATACCCTAATAACCTCCTCAGTCAGTTACTGATGACTTCTTAGATGTTTCAGCGAGTGCCAGGATTAAGTTGAAGATTCTCCACCAGATACTAAGACTTCTTAGCTGCTTCAGAAAAAAGTAATGACTCCCCTCATAGCTGAAAAGTTCAGACAGATTCTTATCCATCATGCAGTTCCATCAGGTATGCATTTGACTGGTCTCAAGTTCAGCATTAATTATCTTAGGTACTCTGGCATGCACTTTTTAATAGGTACTCAGCTGGGATGTTTTCCCAAGACTCTTGGAGAATGTGACACAGCTCTTCTGACAACTTTAGTCATTCTCCAGCATGACAATGACACCAAACATATGAACAATGGCATAAAAACCCCAGCAAAATGACGAATAAGGAGTCCTACAGCAGATAGTATGGTCTTCACAAAGCTCAACATGTCAACATCAGTTCATTTTAAAACCCGAGTGGTCACACCAAATATTGGTTTGGTTTAGTTTTCCTCTATTTGTGAAGTTTATTTTAGCAAAACAAATGTGTATTGGATATAATGAACTAAATAGGCTTTTCATATGGAATGGAAAATGATGGCAATTATAAATGAATATATATAAACACAACCTACATTAGTATACACATTCCGTATTGGCATACTTATATGCAGTTTGAGAAGAGAAGAGAGTACTTGGGTTTTAGTTTAGTTAATTATTCCCAGTACTTGTTCAATATGTGAAAAAGTGTTCAACAGCCAAAACAAGTACAATGAAATGCTAAGAAAATAATTATTAATTTAATTTATCTCCTTTTGTCACTTTATTTAGCTGGGTTATTGTAGAAACACAGATGCTGACAGCTTAGTGGATTTGCCAGCATTGTATCTGGCATCACCCAGAAGAGGATGTCTTTTATGTCTGCCTTTTTCCTTAAAATTGCTTTCTTGTGGAGTATCAGGGAGCTTTTCCTTGTCACTTTCACCTTTGGCATGTTGTTTTGGTCTACATCCAGATATCTGTAATACTGCTTTGTGGTTACAGGTGCATCCTCTTATGTTGCCTCCTTATATCCTTTCCTTGATCCATGAAAAGGAAGCAATAAAGATAAGCAAGGACAGAACAATTGAGGCTAAAGCTATTTGTTAAATGACACATGCTCACTAAAAAAATCAGTAATGTCATTTGTTAACGACTGTATAACCAGTAACAGGTGTGCATACATTATTCTCAATGCAGTCTAATAACAGCCTAAATGAATGTCATACAAAATATTACTCCACATAAACATCACATGACTTATATATTTATATTCTATTTTATACAACATACAAGAGAGTAAAGTAAAGGGGCATTAATAATGGCTGAACTGAATCAACTGAATGAACTGAATTGTTCTGCATAAATATGACCTAAAACATCATCAAACTTTCACACAAGTCCTAAAAGTAGATAAAGAGAAGCCAGTTAAACAAATGAGACAAACATATTATACTTGGTCATTTATTTATTGAGGAAAATTATCCAATATTACATATTAGTGAGTGGCAAAGGTATGTGAACCTCTAGGATTAGCAGTTCATTTGAAGGTGAAATTAGAGTCAGGTGTTTTTAATCAGTTGGATGACAATCAGGTGTGAGTGGGCACCCTGTTTTATTTAAAGAACAGGAATCTATCAAAGTCAGCTCTTCACAGCACGGTTGTGGAAGTGTATCATGGTACGAAAGAAATGAGATTTCTGAGGACTTCAGAAAATGTTTTTGATGCTCATCAGGCTGGAAAAGGTTACAAAACCATCTCTAAAGAGTCTGGACTCCATCAATCCACAGTCGGACAGATTGTGTACAAATGGAGGAAATTCAAGACCATTGTTACCCTCCCCAAGAGTGATCGAACAACAAAGATCACTCCAAGAGCAAGGCGTGTAATAGTTGGCAAGGTCACAAAGGACCCAGGGTAACTTCTAAGCAACTGAAGGCCTCTGTCAGATTGGCTATATTAATGTTCATGAGTCCACCATCAGAAGAACACTGAACAACAATGGTGTGCATGGCAGCGCTGTAAGCAGAAAGCCACTGCTCTCCAAAAAGAACATTCCTGCTTGTCTGCAGTTTGCTAAAGATCACATGGACATGCCAGAAGGCTATTGGAAGAATGTTTTGTGGACAGATGAGACCAAAATAGAACTTTTTGGTTTGAAAGAAAAGTGTTATGTTAGGAAAAAGGAAAACACTGCTTCCAGCATAAGAACCTTATCCCATCTGTGAAACATGGTGGTGGTAGTATCATGGTTTGGGCCTGTTTTGCTGCATCTGAGCCAGGACGGCTTGCTATCATTGATGGAACAGTGAATTCTGAATTATATCAGAGAATTCTAAAGGAAAATATCAGGACATCTGTTCATGAACTGAATCTCAAGAGAAGGTGGGTCATGCAGCAAGACAACGACCCTAAGCACACAAGTCGTTCTACCAAAGAATGGTTAAAGAAGAATAAAGGTAATGTTTTTGAATGGCCCAGTCAAAGTCCTGACATTAATCCAATCGAAATGTTGTGGAAGGACCTGAAGTGAGCAGCTAATGTGAGGAAACCCACCAACATCCCAGAGTTGAAGCTGTGCAGGACTGATCAACAGTTACAGGAAACATTTAGTTGCAGTTATTGCTGCACAGGGGGGGGGGTCACACCAGATACTGAAAGCAAAGGTTCACATACGTTTGCCACTCACTAATGTAATATTGGATCATTTTCCTCAATAAATAAATGACCAAGTATAATATTTTTGTCTCATTTGTTTAACTGGGTTCTCTTTATCTACTTTTAGGACTTATGTGAAAATCTGATGATGTTTTATGTCATATTTATGCAGAAATTTAGAAAATTCTAAAGGGTTCACAAACGTTCAAGCACCACTGTATGAATGAGAAATCTGGACGCATTATTTAGAATTATTTAGATAATCTAAATTTGGTGACATCAAATCTATTCTTCTTGAGGGGAAGGCAGTGTTTGTTGTTATGTTGGTTTGCTTTGCAATAGGAATGAAGATGGAGAAGACAAACTAATCTCCAGTACTAAGCAAATAAGTATTGTGTACAAAGCAAAGCAAATAATAAACATTTGTCACAAGATGCCCAGAATGCTACTTGGTTAAAGATACTTGACTAAATACCAAATTATTCATTAAAAATCTTTTGTGGTTATAAAACATTTTTGTATGCCTGTCTCTGCTGTTACTCAAAGCTGTCGACAAATAAACAGTTGTGTGTGCACAGCCATCACTGGCAGACACATTAAATTCCGTTGCTGCTCTTTGCCAGGATAGTAATTGCTCTTTTTATGGTCATAATTATTTCCTCTAAGGTGCTGACTGTTGCACAATGCAATTATACATTTATGTTCCTGTCTCCAGGTTCTCTGAGAGGATGGGAGCTTTTTGGGGGGATTTCTATGGGGAAATACTGTGTGTTTTTGTGTATACCTGCTTCTACAGATACAAATGTTTGAGAGTGAAAGAATGAGAATGCGTACTCATAGAAATGCAACATGTTCTGTTATGGAATATTATACTCACAAAAAACAACGCTAACAAAAAACATTACTCCCTAAGACGAAGTTGTCGGGATCAAATCAAACTTTATATGTTTGAATGTAATGTTGATATATGCACATGATTACAATAATACGTTTAACTGGAAAAAATGAACAAATGAAAGGGTCCTCTAGTTCCCTGTTGAGCTGCCTCTAGCCTGGATACAAGATAAGACACGGTTGGGCATGGTGGCAAACAGGTTCTGTATGGTATCCTGTGGCATATTTGCCCAAAGATGTTGCAGCTGGGCATGAAGATACTTCACACTCATAGGTTCCAACCATCATCAGATCTCAAACAGAATATGGATAAGTTGCTAAAGACAATACAGTTCCAGTTCTTAACAGTTAGACTCTGCCTGTGCAAAGCAGTTGGTTTCTTTGCTTTTATGTTTTTCTTTGGTTTCTTACTTCTGCAACAGTGTAGCTTCTGGAACTAATACAATTGAGTGCTGCAGCTACATGTTGACACTCAACAAACTTGCATTTGTTGGTGATGGCACTACCAAGGCCACCAAACAACACAATTTTCTTTCCTCAATCTCCAAAAAAAAAACTTCCACCTCGCGTTCTCCAAATTTTTGCTTTTTTGCCTTTGGTTCCTCCATTGCCACCACTATCCCACTCAGCAATTAATGGGACAAGCTCTAAGCTTTAAGTATTCATGAGGTAATTTGCATGGACCATCGATACATTTGGGTGGTAAGGAGGTGGAACATGAAGCTCATGCAGAAGAAGATTGCTATTTGCGATTAGGATGCAAGGTTTTATTAATCTGAATTCATTGTGCGCATGCCATTTCCTGATTTTGTGCATATGCATACGTTCACTCCAGGATCCACGCACGGTTTTATAAATGAGGCCCCATGGCCTGTTCGCCATGTATGCATGCTCTCACAGAAACGCTGCTGAAACAACCATCCTGCTTCTCTCAGTCCAATGATGTGCCCCCTTTCAAAGCCTGTCAACTGGGCAAAATGTCTTTGAGTGCATCACAGAGGCATGTCTAGCAGTCAACAATCTCATAACAAGAGGTACACTACCCACCACCCAAAAGCTTTTTTATAGGGCAGCGGGGGGCGCACCTTTACGCCCTCAATATGTTTGCTACTGTGACGCTGCAGTTTCCTGTGTGATGAATAAAGTGTTCTCTTATTTCATCGTATCTTATTTAAAAGGTGTGCAAGTTTACAGGATGTTTACAGTTTCTGGACTGTCCTATGATCAAAAATATAGATTGCTTCAAAAGATATTTCGTGTCACGTGACATCTTTAAGGCTTGGACTTCTCTAATGAAAAACAATATTCTATATCAAGTACACATTCAAGTGTTGTGACTGCTTACATTTAGTCATTGAAACAAGATGCACTGACTGCTAATTGTGAGCACCAGGCTCTTCTGTAGGACAGGGAGATTATCCCATTATAATCAATATATTCTGTTCATATTGTGTCACTGTGTGCTAAGATCACACTACACCATTTTAACCCTGATTGTCCAGTTGCCAACAGTTGTTCGATGTCAGCAAGACCAAATTCAATAATGTGAAAAGCATTGTATCTGACCCTTTTTGACTCCACCTATTTATACCCTCACTTCCTGTCATGCCTTTGTCTGGCATTTCACTCCATACCTTGCGTCTCCTGTTTTCTGGTTTGTTGACTTCCTACTTCTGTTCTTTGTGTTCCTATTTCCTGTAATTCTAGTATGTCTGGTGTGTTTATTTTGTTTTGTTTTGTGGTCCTCTATTGCTTTGTTCTGTGTTTCTTGTTAGTATATGTCCTTAGTTAGATTATTGTCTCCTTGTTGGTTGTTAGCTGTCCTTGTTTTGTTAAATTGGTCTGTTTGTATATAGTCACATTATGTAATGTCACTAGCACATTGTCTTATATAGTACATTTGTTTGTATTAGCATTGTCTGTGTGTCTCATTTTAGCACTTGGTCTGTTGTCAGTAGTTTGTGAGGTTGTACTGGGGTTTTAGCATTGTTGCTGTTTGTTAGCTTTATCCTGTTGTTTGTATAGAGTAGCACTGAGTCTGTGTCAGCCTTTCTGTTTATTGCTGTGTTTGCACATATTCACTGTAAATAAACATCACACACTTGCACATATGTCTCCCTCTGTCTCCTTCCATGTCCCCACTTTGCCCAAGGAGTAGGGGGCAAGGGGAAACCTGGAGAGGATTTGAACAACTTCAACAAGAATGACTAAATATATAAAAATATTTATGTATCTCCAACACACTCTGCAAAATAAACAATCGATACTGCTCTCATATCCCAAACTTCTCACTCATCTTTTCTTTTCCCTCCTTGAGTTTTCACATCAGCACCAACTTTGATCACCTGGTTTTTGTTGACATGCATTATGTACCAAAAATACATAAATAAATCCTCTATCATGACATTCCCCACATGTGATGCTAAAACATAGTTTGGAGACCAGACATTCAAACAGCTTGTAAGTTGTGACCCACTGATTTGTCACGTAATTTGAAAACCACAATGACAAATCCTGATTACAAGCTAAGGTATGTAGTATGAACAGTTCAGCCATATGACGACTTTGAATGTCAAGTAGTGCTTAGATAACGTTAGCTACAGAGATTGTTGCACTTCTGTTGACCTTTGAAAACATTGCTCAAAAAGAACCAGAATTGATTTTGTGATGACAAAAAAAATCAAGGTTTAAATTCAAGATATACTAAAAGTATCATTTTTATGTGTTAACTGTTTGTTTTTCAGTGACAAATGAATAGCTTACTGCTTAAAAGCCTTGTTTGTCATGATGGAAGATGATGCTAGGCTGTTGTAAACATCAAAAAATGATTCGAAAGAAAACCATGCATTGACAACTCACATTGATGTGTACAAAATAGCACATTTATGTGTCAAACTTAAGAGGAAATATACAATGGTGCTTGTAAGTTTGTAAACCATTTAGAATTGTTTGTATTTCTACAATAATGTGATGTAACACATCATCATATTTTGCTCCTATAATAGTCCTACAAAGAAATCCAAAAATAAACCAATGAGGCAGAAATATAATAGTCGGTCATTTATTTATTGAGGACAATAATCCAATATTACAAACATGTCAGTCTAACAATTGCAGCTAAATTGAAGATGAGATTAAGAATCAGGGGTCACATTCATAAAGACTGTAAGAATCTCTTAGAGAGCTCCTAACTTATAGCTTTAAAAACTCCTAGCTAGTAGGTATGACACTTTCTTTTGAAGACTGTGATTGGTTGTCAGCCCGGTCACTCACTCACTCACTCACTCTCTCTCTCTCTCTCTCTCTCTTGCTCTCTCTCTCTCTCTCTTGCTCTCTCTCATCACACACACACACACACACACACACACACACACACACACACACACACACACACACACACTCTTAATTGGGGGGATTCTGTATAACCTCTTATAAGCCTTTGAAATGAGAGCCATAGGCTATGTCTGAATGTTTTACACTAATCACACACATGCATTTATTTTCTTTATTTTATTACCAGTTTATTTACCATGCTGGTAACTTGTGTAGCCTATTTAATCTATTGGATAATCTATGAACTGGAAAGAATGCGGCTCCGCTCTTTTTAGGTATGATGCTTCTGTGTCTAATCTATTAAAGTGGTGGGGATGGTTTGTATGTAATATTCATGTCAGGTGTTACACCATTGTTGTGCTGGTAGGACATTTGAGCGCATCTCTAATAAGATCAACCACAGACATTATTCCTGCATGATCTAATCGGTAAAATTTGATTAACTCATTGTCATTCAGCATTTGGAGAATGTTCTTCTGCCTCATCATCTTTCCTAAGAGAACTCCTAAGCCTCCTTCCTTCCTTCTCCTCAATCCTAACAGTTTTTCACCTCAGGAACATTTTTAGGAGATAAGATGCTTTATGACTAACTTTTATCTTTACTAACATCTACTCGTAACTTTGAGGGAAACACCCAGAATTGTAAGATTTTTCTTAAAATTTCATCACTAGTAGTTACTCTTAACACTAAGAATCTTTACAGCCCCAGAGGTTTTCAGTGAATGGAATGACAATCTGGTGAGAGTCTGTGCCCTGTTGTATTTAAAGAACAGGGAGCTATCAATATCTGATCTTCGCAGCAAAAAATAAAAATAAAAATTGGAAAAGGTTACAAAACATCTCTGAAGAGGTTGGACTCCACCAATCCAAAGTCATGCAGATTATATACGAACTGAGGATTTTCAAAACTATTGCTACCCTACCCAGAAGTGATGGAACAACAAAGATCTGTCCAAGAGCAAGGCATTTAATAGTGCATAAGGTTACAAAGGCATCCAGAGTGACTTCTAAGCAATTAAAGTCATCTCTCACATTGGCTACTACTAATGCTCATGTGCCCACCATCAGGAGAACAGTGGTGTGCTTGGAAGGGTTGCAAAGGAGAAAGCCTCTGTCCTCAAAATGGTTATATTTCTGAAGTAAAATAGAAAATTTTAAAGGGGTTCACAAACTTTCAAGCACCATTGTACCTTGCCATTAGCCATTTGGGCCAAACAATATTCATTTACATCAGTGGTGAAGAAGGGGGAGGGGAAACTAATCATGGTTGTCAGCCAGGGGTATCAGACCTACTTTACCTGGACATTTACATTTACAGCATTTAGCAGACGCCCTTATCCAGAGTGACTTACAATTGATACAGTCTTACAATCCAAGCAATTGTGGGTTAAGGGTCTTGCTCAAGGACCCAACAGTGGCAGCTTGGCAGAGGTGGGATTTGAACCCTGGACCTTCTGGTCCAGAGTCCAGTACCTTACCCGCTAGGCTACCACAGTCCCCATGTGCACTAGTTAAAGATTGCTGTTCCCCACTAAAATCACTTCGGTAAAAAGTCAGTTTTGTCATGCAACTTCACTACAGGCACTACATTTCCCATAATGCCAAAAATCCACCCTCTGACCAAAGCCTTGATTATCCAGAGGCTGAAGACCAGATCCACTGCAGAGGTGGCTGGCACCTTTAATGTGTCTCAGCGTCAAGTACAAAGAATTAAAAAAAGATTTGAAGAGACTGGAGATGTTTTTGACAAGCCCAGGTCCAGCAGACCCCACAAGACAACTGCTCGGGAAGAACGTTTGTTGGTTAGAAAATCCAAAGCTAGCCCCTCTTCCACTGCAGCAGAGCTTTACCAGGCCTGGTCACCTCAAGTCCCTGTGTCAACTAGAACATTTTGTAGGATTCTGTGTCGAAATTGCCTCAATGGTCTAATCAGTGCCCAGAAGCCAGCACTAAACAAAAGGCAATTAAAAAACCATGTGGCATTTGCCAAGGCCCACAGGCTGCTAAACGGATGGACGCTGGAAAAGTGGCAGAAGGTGGATTTGTCAGATGAATCTTTAGTTGAATTACAACACAGCCGTCGCAAATACTGCAGGAGATCTACTGGAGCCCGTATGGATCCAGGATTCACCCATAAAACAGTTAAGTTTGGTGGTGGAAAGATCATGGTCTGGGGTTACATTCAGTATGGGGGTGTGCGAAACATTTGCAAGGTGGAAGGCAATATCAATAGCCTAAAATATCAAGAAATATTAGCTACCCCTTACATTCCCAATCATAAAAGGGGTCAAATTTTGCAGCAGAATGGTGCTCCATCACATACATCCATCTCTACATCAAAGTTCCTCAAGGCGAAGAAGATCAAGGTGCTCCAGGACTGGCCAGCATAGTCACCAGACATGAACATCATTGAGCATGTTTGGGGTAGGATGAAAGAGGAAGCTTGGAAGACAAAACCAAAGAATCTTGATGAACTCTGGGAGGCATGTAAGACTGCACTCTTTGCTATTCCTGATGACTTCATCAATAAATTGTATGAATCATTGTCGAACCGCATGGATGCAGTCCTTCAAGCTCATGGAAGTCACACAAAATATTAAATATGGCTCTAATAGCACCACAACTTCATTCAGGCATCAGTTATGTTATCATAAAATAAATGCAATTAATACAAAAATTATTTAGTGTCTTACATCTACTTTGACTTTTATTTAATTGCAGACAGATATTTGGTCAACTACATTTCATTTGTTAATAAACATCCATTCATGCATTTCAGGCCTGCAAAACATTCCAAAAAAAGTTGGGACGGGAGCAGTTTAGGGCTAGTAATGACGTTAAAAATCTAAATGATGATGTTATTTCAAAAAGATGGAATCTGTAATTCAAGGAATCTGGAGGAATTTCGATGCATAAAGCGTAAGGGCACAAGCCTAAGCTAAACAGCCGTGATCTCTGATCCCTCAGATGGCACTGCATCAAGAACCATCATTCATCAATAGCTGATAGAATCACATGGGCAAGGGATTACTTTATCAAACCTTTGTCAAGAACTATAATACAATGTTACATTCACTAATACCACTTGTCCAAAAGCAGTGTCAACATCTCTTCACTCAAAGGCATCTAGGACCATCACATAGTGTAAACATCTATTGTGGTCAGACCAATCAGTATTCCAGATTGTTTTTGGAAGAAATGGATGTGCCCTTGGTAAAGGTCATTTACATTTCAGTGATGGCAGCATTAATACATAAAAGTACATTGAGATTTTAAAGCAACATAAGCTGCCTTCAAAATGACATCTTTTCCAGGGACATCCATGCATTTTTCAACAAGACAATGCAAAACCACATGCTGAACACATTACAAAAGGCATGGCAAGAGGGTACAGGTACTGGACTGGCATGTCTGCAGTCCTGACCAGTCCTCAATAGAGAATGTGTGTAGAATTTTGCAACAAAAAGTGCAACAATGACAATCCTTTACTGTGGCACACAATAAGAAATCCACCAAAGGCTGATCATCACAACATTTGTGGAAGTGCATAATTCTAAGAACAAAAGAGCTTTCTGAGGACCTCAGAAGACAGTTGTTCATGCTCACTGGGCTGGAAAAGATCACAAAACTATCTCTAAATGTTTCCAGCTGCACCATCCCACAATCAAGCAGACTGTGTATAAATGGAAAGATTTTTAGACAGTTGTTTCTGTGTTGATCAACAAAGCTCACATTGCCAGCCCTGATAAGAGCTCTTTACCAATCAATGCGTGCGTGCAAAGGGGCGGTCCAATAAACACAGCCCTCCAACACAACACACAAACAAGATGATGGTAACTTAAATCACATACTCATTAACTACATTAAATAGAGCACAAACAGCTATGAGCATTATAAATTAAACTAAAACTTGCCAATACACAGATACATTAAATAAACTCTACAATAGCGGGCCATAGCCGCTAATTCCACACTGGGATTGAGAACGCCCCCCAGAGGAGTTTAAATGACTTTACATGCCACTGTTGAGTGCTTGAGCATGACCCTTAACCCACAAGTGCTTGAACTGTAAGATTGTATAAGTTGTATGTTGCTCTGGATAAGGGCGTCTGGTAATGCTGTAAATGTAATATGAGGTAAAATTGTCTCTGTCCTAAAGCATATTAACACTAACTTTGACACATTTGCATAATATATGTGAGAATGCAGCTATCAGGTTATGCTCTTGTACACCTGTCTGTTTGTGTGGATTGAACATGCATCACTCTGATTTAGCATCAATGTCACATTGGCATGACTGTCCCATCTTTTGTTCTATCTTCTGCTACCAGCTTTCCTGTTTTCTGTGTCTCTCTTGTTTTACCTCAGATGAACTCACTATGCCTTCCAGATGCTGCACTCAGACAAACATGCACCAAATGTTCCAGCTTCATTCTCTTGATGTTTGCTCTGGATGTCTCCTAATGTTTCTTTCACAGCCGGTAGGTGTCAAGGCATCACATTGGCAAAAGACATGTAGCAGATGTTCTGTTGTGTGATTTTGGGAAAAAACCTGGGGAAGGTTAAGGAGGAATGTTCTTGTGTGTGCTTGAGTGAAGGTGAAATATAGACGAATACATTAGCAGTACTGTAGTTCTAGGAAGATTTTTGTTTTTAAATATAAGAAGAATGTCATAAAGAATGTTCAAACGTTTGTGAACCCATTAGAGTTTTCTATATTTCTGCATAAATATGACCTAAAACATCATCAGATTTTCACACAAGTCCTAAAAGTAGAAAAAGAGAACCCAGTTAAACAAATGAGACAAAATATTATACTTGGTCATTTTAATTTATTGAGGAAAATGATCCAATATTTACATATTAGTGAGTAGTAAAAGTATTGTGAACCTTTGCTTTCAGTATCTGGTGTGACCCCCCTTGTGCAGCAATAAGAACTGCAACTAAAAAACGTTTCCTGTAAAACTGTTGATCAGTCCTGCACACCGGCTTGGAGGAATTTTAGCCATTCCTCCGTACAGAACAGCTTCAGCTTCTGGGATGTTGGTGGGTTTCCTCACATTAGCCTTGCTCACTTCAGGTCCTTCCACAACATTTTTTCGATTGGATTAAGGTCAGGACTTTGACCTGGCCATTCCAAAAACATTAACTTTATTTCTTCTTTAACCATTCTTTGGCATTCTTTGGTAGAACGACTTGTGTGCTTAGGGTCGTTGTCTTGCTGCATGACCACCTTCTCTTGAGATTCAGTTCATGGACAGATGTCCTGACATCTTCTTTTAGAATTCTCTGATATAATTCAGAATTCATTGTTCCATCAATGATGGAAAGCTGTCCTGGGCCAGATTCAGCAAAACAGGCCCAAACCATGATACGACCACCACCATGTTTCACAGATGGAATAAGGTTCTTATGCTGGAATGCTTTCTCCAAACATAATGCTTTTCTTTTAAACCCAAAAGTTCTATTTGGTCTCATCTGTCCACAAAACATTATTCCAATAGCCTTCTGGCGTTTCCACATGTTCTTTAGCAAACTGCAGATGAGCAGCAATGTTCTTTTTGGAGAGCAGTGGCTTTCTTCTTGCAGCCCTGCCATGCACACCATTGTTGTTCAGACTTCTTCTGATGGTGGACTCATGAACATTAACATTAGCCAATGTGAGAGAGGCCTTCAGTTGCTTCAAAGTTACTCTGGGGCTCTTTGTGACCTTGCCAACTATTACACGCCTTGGTCTTGGAGTGATCTTTGTTGGTCGACCACTCCTGGGGAGGGTAACAATGGTCTTGAATTTCCTCCATTTGTACACAATCTGTCTGACTGTGGATTGGTGGAGTCCAAACTCTTTAGAGATGGTTTTGTAACCTTTTCCAGCGGGTGAGCATCTACAACTCTTTTTTTGAGGTGCTCAGAAATCTCCTTTGTTTGTGCCATGATACACTTCCACAAACATGTTGTGAAGAGCAGACTTTGATAGATCCCTGTTCTTTAAATAAAACAGGGTGCCCACTCACACCTGATTGTCGTCTCACTGACTGAAAACACCTGACTGTAATTTCACCTTCAAATTAACTGCTAACCCTAGAGGTTCACATACACTCACTAATATAATATTTTTGTCTCATTTGTTTAACTGGGTTCTTTTTATACACTTTTAGAACTTATTTTAAAATTTGATGCATATTTCATATTTATGCAGAAATATAAAAAATTATAAAGGGTTCACAAACTTTCAAGCACCACTGTACAGTCAAACCCCACTGTCCAAGCTCCCTTTATCCACCTATGGCACTATAATGTCGGGGGTATTTTATTCCCCTAACCCACTATCCAAACTATTAACTTGATGTATCAAATGGCGATTGGGAAAATAACAGAACTAGTTACTGTTCTGACTATCATTTTATTCAGTTTTTTTAAGTTAGTGGTTGGTGATGGAAGGGACAGCTGTGAGACATGAAGAAGGCACTGATTGGTACACATGAAAAACAAGACCTTGTGAGTAAAAACCACACAAATCTGCAGATAACAGACAGGCAGGGGAACCAATAAAAAATTCCCTGTGCCACAACATCATGCTGACATCTCTGAAAGTAGATGGGATTTTGGCTATGCAGGTATGAGTTGGGATATTCCCACAGGAAAAAAAAAAAACAATGGATATAGGCTCCTTTTATCCAAGTATTTGTTAACCAAACCATTTTCTGCAACAAAGTGTATTTGACTGTATGTATTTTATTAGTTTTCACTACAGTCACGTCACATTTAGTCTTCATTTCAGGGTTGCAGTGGTCAGGGTGTAACCAGTAGTGCAGGGTGACACATTTTTGCCCTATTCAGGATTCCGACTTAGATAACCTGGGCAATGTCTATTACGTTCTCCCCAAATGCTCCACTTTGTTTGGTTTTAGCTTATAGCAAGTGAGGTGGTGACACAGCGATGAAGCCCACGAATTCATCATTTATGTCTGTAATTAGACATTAATGCTTGTATGGAACCACAAGAGGCCAGCTTTTGTTCACATGTCAAAAAAACATTTAGAAGCCATGTTTTATGCATATTAAGTCCCTATATCCAGACTGTGAGTATGATCTGTAGTCTAGATAATTGTCCCATTTCCTATTTGGTGTCATAACCTCATTTTGTTAGATATGGGGTGTGCTAGACTGCCTCTTTGCAAGTTCACATTCTTGTCCTCTCCTGTATTTATCCTTCTATGCTCCCTGTATGAGCGCCTGAAAATTTAGTAGTCATAATTCCACTGGACTATTTGCCCAGCATCTCTCAATTAACCTACAGCTCCCTTCTAGTTAATGTCCCTGCCACTGGGGCCCTTTTGAAATGTCTATGTTTATGAGAGTGTAGTTTAAATCACACAGCATATGCAATTGCAGATATACAACCCCAAAGCAGAAAAGTTGGGGGGCAAGTGGGTAATGGTTTGGCAACATAGTTGTAAAACTAAGATTTCCTCACAAGAGTGCCACACTACCTGTTTATGTGCCAATACGGTCTTGACTTGATATTCCTGGTTGGGTCCTGCTCTGGGAGACTAAAACAGAGTGCACAGATTACACAAGTGCAGAACACATACATATACATATATGTGGGGGATATTTTATCCGCACACTTTGGGTCCATTAAAACCAATTGTGCATCGTTTAAACACCACAGCCTACTTGAGTATTGTTGCTGACCATGTCCATCCCTTTATGACCACAGTGTACCCATCTTCTGTGCACCACATGAGAAATAAGAAATAATCTCAAACTGATTTCTTGAGCATAACAATGAGTTGTTCACTGTACTGAAATCCCTTACTCCAACCCCATACTAGCAAGGTGTACATAATGACATGCAGGGTGAGTGTATATACTGTTTTAATACATTTAGACTTTTACACAGGATGAAATGTAAATGTCCAAAGCTCACAGAATGAATTGGAATCAATGTATTAAACTTTGAAGTGATTTATTTTGAAATGAGATTTGCTGGGAGAATCGATGTTGTGGTTGATGGGTCACAGCTGAAAGCTCAGAAGGGCATGTGGGTGTCTTAGATCTCTCATGAATGAGTGAACCAAGCAAAGTAGACTAAAATTGCAAGCATCAGTCAGAGACAAAGTGACCAAAAACAGCTAGATGTTCTAAAGAATTACAATGCATTAGATTAAAACCATGTAAAAGTAAACTACAAATAATTTTGATATTGATATTTGAAAATATTAACCACAAAACAGTGAGTGTAAATCAGGTAAAATATATACATGAGAAAGACAGGAAAATATTTACTGGCACTCAGATTTTACTGGCACCTTTGGGAGGTCATTCTTCGGAATATTCTTTTCTGACCACAATTACAACCCCAAATCAGTGTCATCACTGTATGCAAATCCATTCAAATCTTTCTTTGAGGAACATTGTTTTTAAACATTTCAATAATTTGCTCATGCATTTGTTGAAAAACTGGAGATCGTCTGGCCATCATTGCTCATTAAAGATTCTAATATCCTGAATGGTGCTTTTGTACCACATCATGATTACAATCACCTGTGGAGATCACATGTTTGAAATCACATCATTATTTAGTTTTTTTTTATTCATTACTAGCTAAATTGTCTCGTCCCAACTGTTTTGTAATGTGTTTCAGGCTTGAAATTCAGGAATGAATGTTTATAAACAAACGAAATGAAGTTGACCAGAAAAAAACATGACATATCTTGGGTTCATACTGTCTGCAATGAAATAAAAGTCAAAGTAAATGTAAGAAACACTGTGTTGTTTTAATACTGTCCCAACTTTTTTTGGTTTGGGGTTATATAAGTGAATTGTACTTACAGCTGTAAGAAATAGTTGTTAAATGCTAATGTTCAATGGTAAGATGAGATATATTCTTTAAATAGGTTCAGTGCATTAAAGTCTGGCTATACAAAAAATAACCTAATCCCAACTGTTAAAATAGTGGAGGATCTGTAAGGTTGTTGGACAGAATTTATTTCCAAGGATTCTTGAAACCTTGTTAGGATAAATGGTGTTATCAGTTCCATGAAGGACCAAGAAACTACCATTGAGCTGAGGTTTGATCTACCAGGAGGACAACAGTCCTAAATAAACTAAAATGGATAAGTTGTTCACATAATCAAGCTTTTGTTCACCCTAGTCCACAGATGAAAACATGAAGGCTCTGGTGTGTGTGTGTGTCTGTGTCTGTGTGTGTGTGTGTGTGTGTGTGTGTGTGTGTGTGTGTGTGTGTGTGTGTGTGTGTGTGTGTGTGTGTACCCATCCCTCTATTAGCTTTCATCTCACAGTCTGTTCAAATTGTAAGTGTAACAAACAGTGAGAAGATCTTTCTCACTGTGCTGCCAAAATCCATTTAGTGTAGAGAGAGAGAGAGAATGAGACTTCATTCCCCACATGTCAATGTTCTTAAGGTGCTTTTGCACCGGAGGAACTTTTTCATAGTTTCCCCTTTATCACATGTCGCACAGCAGGAACTGGAAATGATGGTAGTTTTTAGAATGCCATATATAGAGACATTTTTAGCTCCTGCTTTATGGTAGGTACTTTTCTCAGTGCTTAGGAACCCTGAGTAAGTTTGTGGCAATTGGTCCAGACATGGTGACAAGTTTACAGTGATTGGTCCAGACGCAAGTGCCTGTTTATACCGGCATGTTTAAATATTCTTGTACACCAGTAGCAATATAAATACCAAATCTTAAAAATAGAAAAATTACACAGACAAACAGACCGACAGTGGAGTTCTGGCTTTAATGAGGCTGTATGTGATGGAGGAGGTACAACGTCATTTTGAATCATCTAAGCAAACTTCACGTGGCCTACGTAACTTCAGCATCAAACAGTGCTCCTATTGGCAGTGCGAATGCAAGCCAATAAAAAGCCCTGGTACAAATGCAGTTTTGTGGGGAGCTTCACAGAGGTCATTCCTCCCAAATAAATCCCTAGAACTGTTCAAACTGGTTCAAGAGCAGCTTTAGATACGTTTCCAACTAAGGTATAATAAGCATGTTCTGTTCCAGTGTTTCTCAATCCTGGTCCTGGAGCCCCCTGCTCTGCACATTTTATGCTTTTTCTGTTTACACACTCCCACTTTTACTCAGTAATGGGCTTGTTAATGAGCTGAGTAGTTGGATCAAGGTGGAAAACACTAAACGTGCAGAGCGGTGGGGCTCCAAGACCAGGATTGAGAAACACTCTTCTATTCAGAGCATAGTAGCAATTAGACCTTTAAAATATGCACAACCTTGATTGCTGTCTGTCTTGTCATTGTTTTACCTTGACTTCCAAATAGGTAGTTTAGCTGTGTCCCATATATGTTCACTTTCATTCGGATGCTTGTATAGGGACCATCAGGAACCCATCTCAGCTGAAACACCAACCAGCAGTCTGGCATGACATACCATTACACAGTATATACATTTTATACATGACAGTATATACGTGACATACATTACACATGTATAGTGCTTTGTTGCTGAAAAAAGCAACTCCTGAGGTGGTAAAATACAAGAGGTGCTCATCATTCTCATTCCAGTCCTTGACAGCAGCAATAACAGTTAGTGTGGGAAGATCGTAGTGTCCTCCTTCTACCCACTGAGTACTTAAATTATTTTTTATATTTGCTGGCAGTGACCCCTGTGTCTCTGTTATAAGTTGACGTCAAATAATCCCAGCCCTCTCCCTCAGTCCGGTGCTCACAATATGACCCAGCGTTGTGTAACCAGCAGACAACGGATGCTGATGCAGAAAAGCTGTTGTGAAGGAAAACAGTTTCCTTCTGGTACTGACCTATAAAAAGGTGTTAGGTTCACCAGCTCAGTTCTCTATATTTTCAACAGAAACAGGTGTTTGTCGAGTCTCATACTGTCAGCCTTTTAAAAGAGTGTAATGGCAGTGTTGCCCATGCAAAAGATCCTTGAAATGACAGTCTCTGAGCAGATATTAAATGGAAATTATTCGGGTACTGATGTCCATTAAACTTTAGCCTTCTTCATTCACTGAGAGATAAAAAGTGGACAGCCGGACCCAGTGTTGATCCAACCATAAAAAGCTGACCTAAAGTATCCATTGTAACTCTTCTACAAATCTGGCTTACAGCTGAAAATGCTGTTCCAAAAGGTAGAGGCAATCAAACTTTGGCCACTGGACAACTATAGGACAACGGGGACAGCAGCCACTTCCAATCTAGTGCACACTTTCTCCACAATACCTTTCAAGTTCTTGTTTTGGAACTCATCTAAGACACCCCAAAACATAAAGCCATCTCTCAAGACCAACATTAGGTGCATATAGATTTAAAAAATAAAAAATGCTTTATTTTATGTCTGCTTTAACTATTATCAAGCGTCCATTTACTATGTCATCTTTATAAAAAAATAAAAATAAAAATACAATTGCAACTCCCACACTGGGATTTGTACCATGTCTGAGTACATACTTTCCCACCCACCACGTAGCCCACTCTACTTAATTAGCTGTATAACTATAGATTTCTGGAGGAAAAATGACATCCAATTTCTGTTGGCCTATTGCTTCTGAAATAAGATGCTGTTTGTGTTTACCTCTACCTGTGTTTTTGTTTAGGGACCTACACTTAAGTCATCCATGTAAAGCAGAGACAAGGAGAGATACCATGTAATGTGTGACATTTTACTTTAGGCTCTGGGACTTTTATTGCTGTCTTTCTACATTTTCTGTGACATGTTTCTTTAAACAAAAAATGTTTATCGCTCAGCTGATCCAACTCTACATTTTCCTGGAGCACACTGATTTAACACATATTTCAACATCAAAACAACAGCTTTACATTGACCTGTTTTTCATTTATTTATTTTATAATAAAGTGTTGAATATCTCATGTTATTTATTGAATAATGTACTAAAAGCAAAAACAAAAATAACATGGTTAGTCCACTGGTGCTGCTGCTCAGCTTAGTCATTGTAAAATGGAATTCCCTTATCTATATTGATATATGAGGCAGACACATTATTTTCAAACCCCAACTTCTCCCCAATGGCCAAAAGAACATCCACCATGAGACTTTCTTCAGGCAAACACCTGAAGCCATGGTGGAGAGAAAATGATGACGTCTTTACCCGAGATGGAAACAAAATGCCATGCTACCATCTATTATATATTATGAATATTTTAAGAGGAACTCTAACACAGTATATATGTAAGTATAACAATTCACCATATGTATTTGACTTCGTCTCCTAGCATTATGTCCTTAATGTTAAAATGACAGTTTAATAAGGAAACCTTTGTATCATAACTTGTTGATATTCATATGATGAATACGCAGCCCTTTGGCCATAAATCTTCTGAATGCCCTTCTGAAGCTCTGGCTTCAACCTCTGCTGTATCCTATTCTGTTTATAGCAGGTGTGCTCATGTTAATGAGGTAAAGAAAGAGACAGATATCTGGCATAGAGATCTTATCATTAATGTCTCTGTCAAAAGCACAACCTTTTTAGTAAGGAGGCAAAAGCTGTGTATGATTTGAAGAAATTAATATGGAAGATTTAAATTTAAGGTGCTTGCCTTTTGTAGGGAAAATGTTTCTTTTTGATTATTATTTTAATGTAATTATTTTTTAACGCAATGTTGTTGTAAGCTATTTGCGACTATGAAATCAGTTACCTGTATGATTTGTGAATTAAGTAATTATTATTTTCTTAGAATGTCCAAGGTATTAACAGAAAAGTAGAAAAGTTTTCCAGTATTTTTTTCTTTACTATTTTCAGGAATTGATTATGTAAAAGGTCACTCAGCTGGCGCAGCGATCTTCTATACTAGCCCACAGGTAGTCTACAGATTTAAGACCCAGATTTTAGTCATGATGATGTTTTCTAGGCATCATGATTAGCTGTGTCTGGAGAGAAGGTAACACACAGAGATAACAACAACAGCAGCACTTTTATGCATATGCATTATATAAACTATGGAAGTATTAAAATGTGTCACAATATTTTTTTATCAAAAGAGGAGTAAATGTCATAAATGTGTCATGCATTCTCATAAATTAGACAAATCTTGATCTACGTTTGTAATTACCTTTTTGGTCACTGATATTTAGCTGGATTTTATACAGTGGTGCTTGAAAGTTTGTAAACCCTTTAGAATTTTCTATATTTCTGCATAAATATGACCTAAAACATCATCAGATTTTTGCACAAGTCCTAAAAGTAGATAAAGAGAACCCAGTTAAACAAATGAGACAAAAATATTATACTTGGTCATTTATTTATTGAGGAAAATGATTCAATATTACATATTAGTGAGTGGAAAAAGTATGTGAACCTCTAGGATTAGCAGTTAATTTAAAGGTGAATTAGAGTCAGGTGTTTTCAATCAATGGAATGACAATCTGGTGTGAGTGGGCACCCTGTTTTATTTAAAGAACAGCGATCTATCAAAGTCTGTTCCTCACAACACATGTTTGTGGAAGTGTATCATGGCATGACCAAAGGATGTTTTGAGGACCTCAGAGAAAGAGTTGTTGATGCTCTTCAGGCTGGAAAAGGTTACAAAACCATCTCTAAAGAGTTTGGACTCCACCAATCCACAGTCAGACAGATTGTGTACAAATGGAGGAAATTGAAGACCATTGTTACCCTCCCCAGGAGTGGTCGACCAACAAAGATCATGTCAAGAGCAAGGCATGTAATAGTTGGTGAGGTCACAAAGGACCCCAGGGTAACTTCTAAGCAACTAAAGGCCTCTCTCACATTGGCTAATGTTAATGTTCATGACTCCACCATCAGAACACTGAACAATAATGGTGTGCATGGCAGGGTTGTAATGAGAAAGCCACTGCTCTCCAAAAAGAACATTGCTGCACGTCTGCAGTTTGCTAAAGATCACGTGGACAGTCAGAAGGCTATTGGAAGAATGTTTTGTGGACAGATGAGACCAACATAGTACTTTTTGGTTTAAAAGAAAAGCATTATGTTTGGAGAAATGAAAACACTGCATTCCAACATAAGAACCTTATCCCATCTGTGAAACATGGTGGTGGTAGTATCATGGTTTGGGCCTGTTTTGCTGCATCTGGGCCAGGACGGCTTGAGATCATTGATGGAAAAATGAATTCTGAATTATATCAGAGAATTCTAAAGGAAAATATCAGGACATCTGTCCATGAACTGAATCTCAAGAGCAGGTGGGTCATGCAACAAGACAACGACCCTAAGCACACAAGTCGTTCTACCAAAGAATGATTAAAGAAGAATAAAGTTAATGTTTTGGAATGGCTAAGTCAAAGTCCTGACATTAATCCAATTGAAATGTTGAGGAAGGACCTGAAGTGAGCAGTTAATGTGAGAAAACCCACCAACATCCCAGAGCTGAAGCTGTTCTGTTTGGAGGAATGGGATAAAATTCCTCCAAGCCGGTGTGCAGGACTGATCAACAGTTACAGGAAACGTTTAGTTGCAGTTATTGCTGCACAGGGGGGGTCACACCAGATACTGAAGGCAAAGGTTCACATACTTTTGCCATTCACTAATATGTAATATTGGATTGTTTTCTTCAATAAATAAATGAACGAGTATAATATTGTTGTCTCATTTGTTTAACTGGGTTCTCTTTATCTACTTTTAGTACTTGTGTGACATATTTATACAGAAATATAGAAAATTCTAAGGGGTTCACAAACTTTCAAGCACCACTGTATGTTGGTAAATTCAGGCAGTCCCCTGGCAGATCCATTTGTACATTAGTCGATTTTCATCGTAACTCGATCCTTAACATTAAACAATTTGTAAAATGAAAAAAAGTGAAGAATTCCATAATGTCTGTTGGATTTTCTTACTTATTTGAACGCTTCAGTGCTTCACAACAGAGGCGCTTCCCGGATTGTGCCTCGTACCTAAGCTGACGGTCCCGTACCTACTCGTCATAATTTTGTTGCATCATTTTATATTTATTAGGTATAGCGTGGTGAGATCGGTTTGGCGTAAGCCAAGTGTGACATAACCCGGTGACCGCCTGCATTTTGGATCTTCATACATACTATAATTAGTATACCACAACAATCCATCGACAGCAATCCATCGTAAGGCAAATAAAGTCATATGTTCATGCACACACTAAGGGCACTTTAGAAATGCCAATTAACCTAAATGTCTTTGGACTGTGGGAGGAAACTGCAATAAACCTGCAAAGGCAACATGCAACTCCACACAGAAAGGACCCAGGCTGGTCCACCTGGGATCAACCTAAGACCTTCTGGTTACAATTCAACGATGCTACCCACCATGCCACCGTGCAGCCTGCACCACCACCACATATATTTTATGTATAATAAGCTAGAGGCCTAGACAGCAAGACAGGAACAACCCTAGACAGGGTGCCTATCCAACAGAGGGCAAACTCATACACACACTCGGGACACTTTAGCATTATTGGTTAACCTAAAGCATGTATTTGGACTGTGGGAGGAAACCAGAGTACTTGGAGTACATTTACATTTACATTTACATTTACATTTACAGCATTTAGCAGACGCCCTTATCCAGAGCGACTTACAATTGGTACAGTCTTACAATCCAAGCAATTGTGGGTTAAGGGCCTTGCTCAAGGACCCAACAGTGGCAGCTTGGCAGAGGTGGGATTTGAACCCTGGACCTTCTGGTCCAGATTCCAGTACCTTACCCGCTAGGCTACCACAGTCCCACATTGACACTGGGAGGACATGCAGACTCCATGTAGGAAATCGAACCCAGGGCCTTCTTGCTGTGAAGCAATGGTGCTACCCACTGAGCCACTGCACCACCACATGTAATGTATAAAATAAGCTAAAGACCTCTTTTTAGTATGCAGTATATACAGATTATACTTAGTGATTTAGTGGGAAAGAAATCTATTTACTACATCTAATTCATAAGGGATATATAAAACAAATATATGACAATATATTTATATGTATGTATGCAGCATATGTTATATATTAGAGCAGTGTTCTATTTGAATGATATCAGCATGGAGTGAATACAAATATATTTGCAGTGTGCATTTAATACCAATCCATTTCGTATTTGAACTCTATATTTCATGACTGAATACTGGTAGATTTGAGAAGTGCTGTTGGATAAGACTAAGATTAGGAGAGATTAATAGGAGATGTGTAATCACCACACTTTTATAAGTCCAAGTCATCGCTCCATCGCTCTGTCTCTTAGCCTTCTCCACTTCTTTATTCCTCCCTCAAACTCATTGGAAGATAATGACAGAGAGAGAAAAGTTGATAAAAGAGGTAATAGATCCAGCAGAAAGGAACGTGGTAGAGAGAATTAAAGATAAAATAAGGATGGACTATATAAGGCATTGATTAGATTACTTTGGCCGACAATGGCCTTCAGTTCAGACATGATGAGATAAAGGTGAAAGATGGGCCACAGGAAGGAAAAGGAAGAGAGACTGAGTCAAAGACAAAAAGAGAACCAAGATGTAAAGTATGCAGTGTTTATTCAATAGCTGAGATCATTTTCAGCTTAGATTTGATAAAAAATGGCTTTTAAATAAATTACATTTATTGTTGCTCAAAAACTCATCGCAGGTGTAACTGCTCCACTGTTTCTCACTTCTGTTTTTTAACACCCAAACCACCACTGCTAACCACACTGGAACATGATAACATAAAGAGAGTCTCTGGGGGCGTTAGTGTACTCTCTGTTGTTGGTCCAGCTCAATGGTCAGTTTGTGCAAGGCTGTGATAAGGCCAGCTGTGACCACTATTTAACAGCAAGAAGTGCAGGAAGGGGCACAGGGTTCTAAGCCCTTTATCACAACTTGATGCTGTGAAAATGGTTTTCTTGTAAATTTATTTTAACTGTAGATTTGAGGCACTGGCTGTTGAAAACAGATTGACTGAATTAGTCCCTCAGTAGGAATGCATCTAGAATGCATGTGCAGTCTTGTACAGTACTGTTTATCACCACTTTTCACCTGGTAAAGTTATTATTATTTCTTTTTCTAGATAAAAAGAACTTAATGTTTTCTGTGAACAAATTTGTATATGACCTATTTCTACACATTCTAATGTACTGTTTCTCACATGAAAAATAATAGTACAAATGAAATAGTACAAATAGCAAGCACCACAAAAAAACAAAAAAGTCAACCAATTGTCAATGATTTTGAAAAATTCTTTTGTACCAAATCATGGATACAATCACTTGTTGACCTTACCTGTTTGAAATCACATCATTATTTATTTATTTATTTATTTATTTTGACCTCATTACTAGCCCTAAATTGCCCATGTTCCTTTTTTGTGGAATGCATTACAGGCATGAAATGCAGGAATTGTTTAACAAATAAAAGGAAGTTGACCAGACAAGACAGGAAATATCTTGGATTCGTACTGTCTGAAATGAAATAAAGGTCAATGTAATAATTTTTATGTACATTTTCCATACTGTCCCAACCTTTTTTTGATTTACAGAAATATTCTCATTGAATAATTTGTTCTGTACAAAGTTGAATGTGCTGACAACAAAATGACACAAAAAAATCATCAATGGAAATCAAATGTATTAATCAATGGAGGCCTGGATTTGGAGTCACACACAAAATTAAAGTGGAAAAACACGCTACAGGCTGATCCAACTTTGATGTAATGTCCTTAAAACAAGTCAAAATGAGGCTCAGTATTATGTGTGGCCTCCATGTGCCTGTATGACCTCCCTACAATGCCTGGGCATGCTCCTGATGAGGTGGCGGATGGTCTCCTGAGGGATCTCCTTCCAGACCTGGACTAAAGCATCCACCAACTCCTGGACAGTCTGTGGTGCAACGTGACGTTGGTGGATGAGCGAGACGTCCCAGATGTGCTCAATCGGATTCAGGTCGGGGGAACGGGCGGGCCAGTCCATAGCTTCAATGACTTCATCTTGCAGGAACTGCTGACACACTCCAGCCACATGAGGTCTAGCATTGTCCTGCATTAGGAGGAACCCAGGGTCAACCGCACCAGCATATTGTCTCACAAGGGATCGCGGTACCTAATGGCAGTCAGGCTACCTCTGGCGAGCACATGGAGGGCTGTGCGGCCCTCCAAAGAAATGCCACCCACACCATTACTGACCCACTGCCAAACCGGTCATGCTGAAGGATGTTGCAGGCAGCAGATTGCTCTCCACGGCGTCTCCAGACTCTGTCACATCTGTCACATGTGCTTAGTGTGAACCTGCTTTCATCTTTGAAGAGCACAGGGCGCCAGTGGCAAATTTGCCAATCCTGGTGTTCTCTGGCAAATGCCAAGCGTCCTGTACGGTGTTGGGCTGTGAGCCCAACCCCCATCTGTGGACGTCAGGCCCTCATACTATACTCATTGAGTCGGTTTCTAACCGTTTGAGCAGACACATGCACATTTGTGGCCTGCTGGAGGTCAATTTGCAGGGCTCTGGCAGTGCTCCTCCTGTTCCTCCTTGCACAAAGGCGGAGGTAGCAGTCCTGCTGCTGGGTTGTTGCCCTCCTACGGCCTCCTCCATGTCTCATGGCGTACTGGCCTGTCTCCTAGTAGCACCTCCAGCCTTTGGACACTACGCTGACAGACACAGCAAACCTTCTTGCCACAGCTCGCATTGATGTGCTATCATGGATGAGCTGCACTACCTGAGCCACTTGTGTGGGTTGTAGAGTCCGTCTCATGCTACCACGAGTGTGAAAGCACCACCATCATTCAAAAGTGACCAAAACATCAGCCAGAAAGCATAGGTACTGAGAAGTGGTCTGTGGTCCCCACCTGCAGAACCACTCCTTTATTGAGTGTGTCTTGCTAATTGACAATAATTTCCACCTGCTGTCTATTCCATTTGCACAACAGCATGTGAAATTGATTGTCAATCAGTGTTGCTTCCTAAGTGGACAGTTTGATTTAGCAGAAGTTTGATTTACTTGGAGTTATATTGTGTTGTTTAAGTGTTCCCTTTATTTTTTTGAGCAGTATATATATATATGTATGTATGTATGTATGTATGTATGTATGTATATATATATATATATGTACTGTATATGACTAGCTCAGGTGTAACCTTGTGTATGAAAGTATCCTAGTGTCTGTTGTTAAAATGGCCACTGATAACAACATTAAATTAACCCGACAAACAGACTCTCTTATTTTGCTGCACCATTACATACAACGTTCAGTGAAAATCTGAGATACAGTTTGGATTGTACAAAAGATCATCTAGTGTTTGGAGCATAGGGACTGTAATGGAACAGTTGTTAAGGTAAGAAGGTAAGTCTAAGCTCTGCCAAGCTACCGCTGCCACTGCCACTGCCACTGCCACTATGGCCATAGAGCAAGGCCCATAACCCACGATTGCTTGGAATGTACCTTGGAGTATTGTGTAAGTTGTAAGTTGCTCTGGATGAGAGCATCTTATGAGTGCTGAACTTCAAAATTATGAAAAGGTACATTAACAATTCCTGTTTGCAAATTCCACTGTCCAAAATGTCATGAAGAAATGGGAGTTATGGGAAAGTCAAAAGTTTAAATGATTTTAATTGATAACATTGCATAGTCCATATTGATTTATCTGTGAAACATATTTGTAAGTTGATTCTTAGTGACCATTTATGGCAGCATCACTCAAACTCTTGGCCTGAAGTTCACAGCCCTGGGTGAGTATTACTCTATTAAATGCTCTTTATCCTTTCTTAGATAAAATAAATAATATGCAGACACGAAGGGTAAAATAAACCAAAAACATCTTTACACACAAGACGATACAGCTTCCCAGCTGCTATTTGCAATTTCTCTGCTCTATGAATCACATACAAGAGAGACAGAAAAGCTGCAGTCAGGGAATTAATAAGGACCGTTTCAAATTCCTCACAGGTGGCACCACTAATTACTCCAAGACTTCCACCACCCAATCAGTCAAATTACAGCCTGCACCCCCTTGCCACACCATTAGTTTCAGCCTCTTCAGAGTGAATCCCTTCAAGTTATCACTGTGATGGGAGTATACCCGAGCACTTTAGAAGGGCCTCTAAGGTACATTTTGCTGTGTTTTTGTTTGTTGAAACAAACCATGTTCGTCTTTGTCTACCAGGTGTGGGCAATGTTCTTAAAAACATGTAAATCCAACCAATTATACATTATATATTATATATCACATTTTAAGAACCTGAGAATGATTCTGTTATTGTATGCTATGTTTGACCATTATGGAGTGGATACAGATACTGTTCTTCATTAGCTGGGTAATTTGTAACCCGTTTTGAACCATAACACTTTTTTCCACATAGTTGTCCTTCTATATGAACAACATGGGCATGTGACATTAAATAATATTGTGTATATATTGTATAATCGATGCATTGCATATGCTTGACACGGATAATGAAGATCCTGTTGCTCTCTATAGGCAGCTATCCTGATGTTCTTAAGATCCTCCTTGCTGTTGATCAGAGAATGGTGTCATTGTTGTGTTTTCATAGGTAAACATGAGATTTGCAGACCTTGCTTTAGTGCTGTGCCAGTTCTCTTTAAACAGCTCGATAGAGCCTTTTTCTTACTCAAGCACAAATCATTAAATCACCACTTGGGAAGGCAGACAATTGTGGCCATAATTATAATCCTTAGTGCCAACAAAATATTATTGTGTTAGTTAATTAGAGCTGCAATCAAATTTGCTTGCAACCTGTTGCAGAAAAGGTTATGTGTTTGTTGTGTGTTTGCTGATTGTGGCAACAATACCGAATTTTGTTCTGTTGTGTGGGATTGTGGCAGGGAGAAGAAAGGGCGATTAAAGTCCTTGCTTGTTTTTGTTTTTCAGCTTATCAAGCTTTAATTTGGGACAGGAGTCTAATTAACTTTTGAAATCTTGTCATGTTTGCAATTATCCCATTTGCTGGTCATCTTGGCAAAGAGCAAGAATGTGTGGCACTAATGTTATTGGGTGTGTGTTTAGAGTCATATAAAGGTAATACTAAAAGTCGATGCAATCATATCATCTAGCCTTCTGTCTTCTTGTTCATGCTGAGTGTATGCAAGTGAATGAGTGCAGTGAGATGATGTGTATAAAACAGAAGGTGATATGGCTGGGTGAGGATATTGATTTAGTTGGTAATTATCTTCGGTGTCCTGTCTTACTCTTTTTACTCCCTGGTGATTTTTACACAAGGGTTGTAGTGAGCCTGCCACTACTCATTTACCTGCCCGACTGAACACTCACACATGGGATCTGTCAACTTAAATCACCTTTGACAGGATATTCTTTAAGAACTTTATCAAATTGCATATCACGGCAATTGTAACAGTGTCACAGGAGTAATATGTCCACTAATCAACCAAAATATAAAAAATTTGCACCTAATAAAATAATGCTGATTATCTCATTACAGCAGCTCGTGTTAAGCTCTGGGACACATTAGATGGTAAGTAATCAGATAATTCGTGTAGTCGACTTGTATGTGAGAGAAATGTCCAGGTGTAAAGACCTGCATGAATTTAACAAGAGAGAACTGACAGTAGTCTGGAGAGGTCCGAACCACAAATTGGTGACCAATGGTGCCCATTGATGAATGATAGCAGTGTCCAAATTGACAGAAGAGCTACTGTGGTACAAGTCACAGAAATGTGTAACGGTGGTTATGTGAACAGTGTGTTACAACACACTCTAGAGCACCCCCTGCTGAATATGGGGCTGCCTAGTCACAGATTGACTTATTACATTATTGACTTAAACTTATTAATTGAAAAGTAAATATGTAATTAAAAAAATTAAGAAATACTAAATAAGAAGCTTCAAACTCTAACTATATACTATAAACATCTGAAAATGTATTCCAACAAAATCGCATTCTCTTTCTGAAACAAGTCATAATACAGTTTCACCACTACAACATTTCCAGTTGCACTCTAATTTCTGCAGAATCAGATTAGGCATATTCGCATGAAACAAAACAGAAAAATTATCAAAGGAGTCAGATTGTTATTGCAGGAAGGGTGTTATATATGTCTGATGAGTTTGTAACCCTTCATAAAAGACCCTTCAGGGGTTTCAGTTGCCCCTTCTGATGATCATTTCAAGGGTCTGGTGACATCTAATGAATGGACAAGATATCTGTGCAATCAGATATCTGATTTTCACTACAGGGGAGTAACCTCTTCTCGACATCCCGAAGAAGGTGCAACGTATTTGTCATTTCATAAATAAATGCCACTGTCTTTGTGCATGCTAATTTGGCTTAGATAACATCAAACGGTGACTTGGCAACAAAACTGGCAATAATTCAGCAGTAATGCAGCCAAGTCTACCTACAAAGTAATAGACCATTTTTCTGTAGGATGAGGAGACACACGCAGGAGTGGATTTGAACTCAGGCGGTGTTTATTAACAACGGAATGGACAACAGAACTAGCAAACGGAATTAATAACGCGAAAACACGGACGGCAAGGAATACTAGACGAAGTGAAATGTGAGAGATCAGGAAGGTGAGCAATATATGAAGGATAGACGAAAGATACAGGACGCGGTAGGATCGGAGAAGGACAGGACTTGGATTGAAAGACGAAGTAGGTAGAGGGATTGACCGGGATGGAGACGAGGCGCGATAGATCGAGAAGCGGTAGGATACGAAGGCGATAGAATAGAAGGCATGGAAAGTGATCGAGAGAGAGCTAGAGGGACATGGTAGAAGCCACGGTAGGAGAAAAGATCGAGAACGATTGAACACGGACATGTAGAGACGTGATTGGAAAGGGCTTGTGATGCGGTAGGGACCATGACACAGAGTGATGTGAGTGTGCAGAAAGACGGTTTAAATAGTGAGGAGGAAAGTGCTGGAAGGTGCGTGAGTGGTGTGACAGAACTCCCTCCCACGAAGTCCGAGACAAAGCTAGGACTCCAATGGTGGCCCCCACAGGGGTTCTGGATGGTCCGGCGGTTTCCTTTCAGGTCAAGCGCTGGGAGGATTCCGGACGGACAGGGGTAGAAGGTAGGCGACCGCGAGGAGAGAAAGGGTCAGGTTCGGAGACGGGTGACTTCCGGACAGGAACAGGTGCCGGGACGGTTGACTTCGGGACAGGCGCAGAGACGAATAGCTCCGGGACCGGTGTGGAAGATCTTGGAAGAGGCCCTGGTGAGGATGTCTTTGGTCCAGCCTCGGGGAATGATGACCTCGGTGCGGGGACCGGAAAGGATGACCTCGGCACAGGCACTGGGAGTGGCGACCTCAGAGCATGGACAAGGACTGACAACCTCGAAGCAGGCACGAGGACTGACGACCTTGGAGCAGGCATGGGGACTGACGACCTCTGGAAGGCCTCGGGGACTGACGACCTTGGCGCAGGTACTGGGGCTGACGACCTTGGCGCAGGCACGGGGGCTGACAACCTTGGCGCAGGCACTGGGGCTGACGACCTCGGAGCAGGAATGGGGACTGATGACCTCTGGAAGGCCTCGGGACTGCTGACCTCGGTGCAGGTACTGGGGCTGACGACCTCAGCGCAGGCATGGAGCTCTGGAAGGTCTCGGACTTGGATGGTCCTGGGAAGGTCTCGGACTCGGCTGATCCGGGGACGATCTCGGACTTAGACGGATTCTGGATAGGCTCGGATGAACACAGAACAAACCCGGACATAGACGAAGTTAGGACAGACTTGGACAGTCTCGGAACAGACTCAGATTTAGACAGATCTTGGATAGACTCGGACGACTACAGGATAGACTCGGATATAGACAAAGTTTGGACAGACTCGGACAGATTCGGAACAGACTCGAACTTAGACGTCCTTTGGGAGGTCTCGAGAATGGAGGACCTTTGAAAGGTCTCTGAAATAGGTGAACTTGAAATGAGCACGGATTTAGATGAGCTTTGGGAGGTCTCAGACAAACTTATGGCAAACTCAGACTGACTTGGAAAGGACTCAGAGTTAGACAGACTTCGAATAGACTTGGACTGATTAAGGTCAGACTCGGACTTAGATGAACTCTGAATAGACTCGGACTGACTTGGAACAGACTCGAACTTAGGCGACCTTTGGGAGTTCTCGAGGATAAAGGACCTTTCGAAGGTCTCTAACATAGGCAAACTTAAAACGGGCTTGGATTTAGACGACCTTTGAAAGGTCTTTGGCAGATATGACCTTTGGAAGGTCTCTGATATAGGTGACCTTTGGAAGGTCTCAGAAATAGGTGGACCTGGGACGATGTCTACCGTAGATGACCCTTGAATGGTCTCGGATATGGCCGACCTTGGAACGGACGACTTTGACCCAGGTCCCAAAGGTGATGGTACAGGTACCGGGCAAACGTGCTCAACGTGCGCGATTGCCGGCAACCGGTTTAGCTGGGACACGCGCTGCGAGATCGTGTCTAGGGAGGGAACCAGCGAGCGCTGGTCTGCCATGAGTTGGGAAACAACTCGCGTTACCTCGGTGAGCCGAGCCCGAAACTCAGCAAGTAGATCGCTGCTCATTGCGATTGGTACCGAGTTCAATCAAAAACGAAACTCCCGCTGCCTCCAAGCATGGCTGAGTCTTCTGTAACGCCGGCTGTAGGATGAGGAGACACACGCATTAGTGGATTTGAACTCAGGCGGTGTTTATTAACAACAGAACGGACAACAAAACTAGCAAACGGAATTAATAACGCGAAAACACGGACGGCAAGGAATGCTAGACGAAGTGAAACATGAGAGATCAGGTAGGTGAGCAATGAACGAAGGATAGACGAAAGATACAGGACGCGGTAGGATCGGAGAAGGACAGGACTTGGATTGAAAGACGGAGTAGGTGGAAGGCTTGATCGGGACGGAGACGAGTCGCGATAGATCGAGAAGCGATAGGATACAAAGGCAATAGAATAGAAGGCATGGAAAGCGATCGAGAGAGAGCTAGAGAGACATGGTAGAAGCCATGGTAGGAGAAAAGATCGAGAACAATTGAGCACGGACACGTAGAGACGTGATTGGAAAGAGCTTGTGACGCGGTAGGGACCACTAGACAGAGCGATGTGAGTGTGCAGAAAGACGATTTAAATAGTGAGGAGGAAAGTGCTGGAAGATGAGAGGCAGGTGCATGTGATCACAGGTGAGGAGGAGAGAGAAAGGGAGAGAAGGTGATCAAACACGGTGGAAGGTGATGGAAGGTGGGTGTGGTGTGCAGGTGCGTGAGTAGTGTGACAATGCCATTGCACTGAAATACACCTTAAGCTTTGTAATAACTTGATCCATGGCACATTTGAATATTAAACACCATTCTTAACCTGTGCTAAAAACAATAAGTTTTCATCTCAGTCTTGTGCCTGTATAGAACATTTGGTTATACGAGTTGTTCACTGTATAATCCAAAATGTAAGTATTGACAGCAACTGCCTTATACTGGTCCTTCTCAAAAAATTAGCATATTATGATAAAGTTAATTCTTTTCCGTAATGTAATGATAAAAATTAAACTTTCATATATTTTAGATTCATTGCACACCAACTGAAATATTTCAAGTCTTTTATTGTTTTAATACTGA